>CAUYTI010009861.1:0-53419 GCA_963575145.1 Galago senegalensis
CTATATGAAACTAATAGTTAGCTATCTTAGGAAAGCTACAATCCAAATGGAGTCCAAGACTATGGGGAAAGGGGAGGGGGGAGGGGAGGAGGGAGGATGGGTTAAGAGAATGATATTGTGGGGACCACATCTATAATTTATCCTATCAGGGTACATGTGAATTTGTCTAAAGGTCGAATATAAATGTCTTAACACAACAATTATGAGAAAGACATGATGGCTATGTTAGCCAGTTGGATGGGAGTTTTCCAAACTGCATATGGAAGCAACACACTGTATCCTATGAGAGAATTAATGTACACAATTATGATCTAATAAAAAATGAAAAATACATATTAAATGTGTCAGAAATTAAAATGTTTCTTTATGCATGAATATAGGGGTGACAAGGTTATGTTTCCTGAACTTCTTTAGAAAGTCAGCTATTTAAAACTAACTTACTTTCCTTCCTCCCTCCCTTCCTCCCTCCCTCCCGTCCTTCCTTCCTTCCTTTCCTTCCTTTTCCTATATTCAAGGCTTGGGATTGAAAGCGGAGTCCACAAAATACAAAATGAAAAATAAGACCACATAATTGTAAATATTCCTATTTTAGAGTTTATTTTTGTTTTTTCTGTTTGGATCAGTTTGTTTGCCATGTGGGAATCAGGGCCAGCCTGAGATTAAAATTTGCTTGGAGAATGACATCCCCACTCTCAAACTTGCAAACAGCACTCCAGGCAACCAGCCTTCCTGGGGTTTGCATGTTAGTATGGCCACATGTCAAACTCAATCTGCTAAAGGGTATTACAACTCCTATAATCAACATCTCAGGAGGCAAGGCCTGCATCCTGTGGCCATCTGGAGGCCGCTTTGCCTTGCTGTTGCCCACTTCTCACCAGATACATTGCAGAAAGAGTTAATCAATCACTGTGCCAGTTCAAATACAAAGACTACCTCCGGCTCGCTGAAGCTCACACACCCTAACCCCCAGAGCCAGCTGAACAAGGCCCAACATCAAAGCCAGAACCTCAAAGCAAACTTGCCAAGTGCCCAAATGGAAGTGGAGGAATTAGAGAAGACTTTATGGAGTGTCACTTCTTCATACAGCCCACGAAACGGGCAGAGGTGATGATCACACCCAAGGCAGAATGTCGGCAAGCCAGCCTCAGCGACTCCAAGTCTGCCATCAGGATCTCCGGCCCTCCCTTAAGCTGCTTCTTTAATAGCCTACCTTGCAACTGCCACAAATGCAGACAGCCAAAGCGCCGTTCCCCTGCAAGGCCAGAGCAAGCTAGGCCCTTGGGCTCTTTGTGGCCTTTCATGAAAATGCTCAGACAGCCTGCCCTGCTCCCCTGTTTGAATACTGCTTTGCACAGGACCCAGATGGCAATCTCTCGGCTGTGTAACCGGCCCTCTCAGAAAGTGCACCTCTAATAGTTCTACTATCTTTCCTGACCTGTCTCTTTGCCCCTTGGACCATTTTCATTATACAATATAATGTAATAAGTGTGTAGACCCATCTTCCAGTTTCCCCATATCTTACGACCATATCTTCAAAGTCCGATGGGTTTAGATCAGGTGTCCTCAAACTATGGCCCACAGGCCACATGCAGCCCGCCTAGGACATTTATCTAGCCCACCAGGTGTTTTTCCTGCTGCTGCCTGTCCTGCTTAGCAGCCGACTAGTCCTGTGGCCCACAGTCCGGCCCTCCAATGGTCTGAGGGACGATGAACTGGCCCCCTGTTTAAAATGTGTGGGAACCCCTGGCTTAGATGATAATGGTGATTCTGCCACATACCAGTTGTGTGGCCATTCAGCTTTGGGGCTAACCCTTCCAAGCCTCCATTGTATCATCTGCAAGGTGGGGATAATAAGCATTAAGTGAAAGAACACTTAAAAAGGCTAGGCGCAATGCCGGCCAGGTAATAAGCACTCAATATGTATGTGTGGGTTGGCAGCTGCTATCCATCATGTATTCATTCAACAAACATTTTCTGAATGCCTTTTCTGTGCTGGGCACTGTTCTGGGCACCATGGGCAGTGGTAAAAAGACAAAGTCCTTACTCCCATGGAGTTTATGACCTGACTAAAGGAAACAGAAGAGAAACAAGTAAATGAATAAATGAACAAGATACGGAAGTGACAAGTGCAATGAAAAAATGAACCGAATGAATTTGACAGAGAGAGGCCGAGAGTTGAGAACTGTAGGCTAGGAGCTCGGGGAAGTTCCTGCAAAGGTCTCAGGACTGAACTGAGGCCTGAATGACTACAGACGCCAAGCACGTGAAAATCTTGGGGCAACAAGTGCAAAATACATGGGTGAGGACTAAGTTTGGCATTTCTGTTTGTGGGTGGAAAGAAGGCTGATATGTGTGAGAAGAGGACATGGGGAATGGAGAGAGGATGGCGGCATAGTGGTGGCATTGTCACTTTGTACAAGTTCCTGGTTTTGACATGACTCAAGGGGTATTCCGTCTTGTTCTGCTCACTTCATTTTTGAATTGGCCAGTCCATCGCATGGAACCAAGGGGGAGTTAATTTATTCTCCCATAGCCTGAGAGCCCTCCTGTGCCAGCCGTAAAGGCACAGACTGTTTCCAAGAGAAAAGCAGAACCTGTGAGCCAAAGAGCTTAGAAATCTTGGGGGAATTTCACACACATGCCAGTGAAGGCAGCGTGGAAATGTGTCTTTTACTTTTCTTTCTCCAGAACTGAAATGAACATTGCGAGAGACACAGTGGCTAATATCTCAGTTTAATTCCATTTGGTTTTTCCTGCCTTGAGCAAAGTGCTAAACATCTGATTATCTATCTGTGCTGACTCTTTGGGGAGAGACAGCATGCTGTCTTGCAGAGAACTTGGCAGTGGCATCTTGTTCCATGATCTGCTTCTCAGTTCTCTAACTTAATGGCTGTGTGACCTAAGTAATTTACTTACCCTCTCAGAGCAGAGGCCGCCACTATTTCTTCGTCTGTAAAACAGAAAGGTACTATTTATGCTATAAAGCTATTCTGCTCTAACTCTGTGTTAGAATTTGAGAAAAGCACCTGCCTAGGTCCAGGGTAATGACTTCTGCAGTCCTGGTGGTAATACAAGTCTCCAGCTCCAGAGTCACCACATTGATTCCCAAGGGCCTACTCCAGACAGCTGCCTGTCTTTGTAAATAAAGTTTTCTTGGATCACAGCCATGCCCATTCGTTTCCCTATTTTCTGTGGCTGCTCTCACAGTACAACAGCAGAGTTGAGGAATTACAATGCACACTGTATGGCCCACAGAGCCTTAAATTTTACTACCTGGCCCTTCACAGAAAAAGTTTGCCAGCCCCTGTTCTAGAATCCAAATATCGCTGCTCTTTCCAATAGTTCTACATGCCTGAAATTTCACTCCGTGTAATAAAATTCTCTTGTATTCCCCACTGTGACTTGCACATAGCAGGCAGTTACAGTACTACATAGTGATTCAATTGTATTAAATGAAATTAAATATATATATTTAATATGAGTTAGATTAGCTATTGCTGTTGTTCAGCCTTTTATTTTCCCAAAGAGCCCTTTCCTCAGTTGCACGTTCATTTTTTCTTCCAGATCACTTTCAGCTTCTTTATCTGTGCAAGGCTGGTAGAAATTATAGGTGTGCAGCTCCCCAAGTCACACTTGCCTTTTGTGGGATCTAGTGTCCTTGGCACGAGCACAGACCCTGCCAGCCAACTGATTGCCAAGCATCATAGATTAACTCTTCTAAGGTCACACTGGAAAGTGTCACTGAAAACTTGTAAAATGTCCCCAACAAGGAAGTACAAGTGATGGGCTGGCCCATAGGGATTAAGAGATGGGATCTAGGGCAGCGCCTGTGGCTCAAAGGAGTAGGGCACAGACCTCATATGCCAGAGGTGGTGGATTCAAGCCCGGCCCTGGCCAAAAACTGCAAAAAAAAAAGAGAGAGAAAGAGAGAGAGAGAGATGGGATCTAAATAAAGCAGCCTAGACTAGGGTGCCCCACAGTGTCCCCTCTCTGACTTCATCGCCCACCGCCCCGGCCATGCCCACTCTGGTTCAGGGACGATGGGCAGCTTGCTGTTCCTCAGCCCCGCTCAGGCCTTTGCTCCAGCTGTTCCCCTTCCCTGAGACAGCCACATGCTTCTCACTCAGATTTCCTCCTCTCAACGTGTCCCACCCTGACCACAGTAAATACTGCCACCCACCAGCCCACAAACTTTCCCAGTGGCTCCCCACGTCCTGCTCCACGTTCTCCATCACAGTTACTCTGCTATTTCTTACTATGTTCATTGTTTTTCATCCGCTCCCTCTTATCCATGTCGCTTCCCAAGAGGACTGTGGTCTGCATTCTTCACTGCTATATTCCAATCAAGCCAAGAATTTAAGTATTTATTTGTTAAACACACACAGCACTTATTCTGTACCTGACACTGTTCTAAACTCTTTTAAAAATCTTGACTCATTGAATGGTAGGTACTCAATAATTTGTAGAATGGGTAAAAAAAAAAAAAAGTGGATCGAGCAAGGGTGTGGTTCTGAGGTCAGACTGAGTGGTGTGGGCTTCTCACTGACACAGTTTTGCCCTGTGACCTTGGGAAAGTCTCTGAACATCCTTTCTTTCCCACTGGGAAAATAGAAGTGAAATTCTCATTTATAAGTTTTAGAGAGGATTAACTAAGATGTTGGTTATAAGGTCCTAACACAGTTTGCTCCGCAGAGGAAGCACTAAAGGTGGTGGCAAAGGGACAGTGATGGGCTGTGACACCAGGCAGAGTCTGTAAAGTACCAGGCTGACCAGGGTAAATTCCTACTTCCGTGGCTCACTCTATTTTTTGTTTTTATACCAACCAAAAGAGGGTTAAGAGGCCTATTCAAGTTGTCCATAAGATATATATCAGTTCTTGAAGGCAAATTAAGGAAAGAAACAGAATAATTAGGGAGGGGGGAGCTGAGTTACCTTAAGATTAAGGAGGGAATTATTAATACTCCATAAATTTCAGTTCTTATGTCTTCTTTTTATCTTCAATGAAAACACAAGAGCAGATGACCGAGATATAAAAATGGATTTATTTAGCCATTCAACAAACATTTATCATATTGCTTGAGTACCTAATGGGTAGTTAAATCTTCGTGTTAGCATAGGGTGACCAGATTTTAACATCTGTAAGTCGGGACAACATGGCCTGGGGGTGGAGCAGGGGTGGAGCAGGGGCGGAGCAGGGGCGGAGCAGGGCAGGGCCTGACAACAAGGCAAACTTTGAAGAGCAGTTCTGATAATCACTTCTCAGCAATTATTTATTACAGTTTAACATTACAAAATTAACAAAAATAATATAAAACTCATATTCTGGCGAAATAGCCACATGGCGGCCGAAAACCGTATATTCCCTTTCTTGTTCACCAGCCCGTTCGTGCATTCTTTCCAAAAATTGGGACTTTGTTAAAACACCACAGGACGCGGGACAAATTGTTGAAAAGCGGGACTGTCCCGCCAAAATCGGACGTCTGGTCATCCTATGTTAGGAGCAGAAGACACACAGAGACCAACACAGCTGGAGTAACCACCACACAGCTCGCACCCCCTAGTGGTGATGGGTGGGTTAACAAGTGCTGTGATGGGGGCCACACAGGGTTGCGAGGACATGTAGATCTTATGTAATAATGGCTAAGTTATTGACCACTAACATTCATATCCATTAACACTTCATTTACTATTTCCTCCATCTATGTGATGTACTTTCTATCATTATGCACTTTTTACAGAAAGAAAATGAAGTTTAAAGAAGTTATATTGCCTGAGATTGCAGAGTTAATAAGAGATATTAATGGAGCTAAGCCCACATTCCCCCAGCTCTGTAACCCAAGCATAAATTTGTAGGTGGCTGACACTAGCAATACCAACTTATAGATGATGGACACTTTCTAAGCTGTGGAATTTGTTTTGGAATTTGTTTTGTTATCTGTGGAGATAGTATATACCACCATAAGACTATAGAATTAAATAAAATAACAAATTCCAACCAGCCATGACCTATTCCATGGTACTTAATAAATGTTAGTTTTCATGCCTCTTTCTTCTTCTTAGATAACTTTATGATTGTAGAGTTCTGGGTGAACCTACAAACATATAAACCAAATAATTATATCAATAACAGCCAGCCCTCATTAGTTAAATACTTACTCTGTGGTAGGCACTGTGCAAGCTCTCTACATGGATTAACCTGTCCATTTCACCTGCACAGTAACCCTATGGGTAAGCACTGTTAAAATCTCCTTCTTTCTACAAAGGACACAGCAGACCACAGATACTAACTAGGTTGCTCCCAGCTGACAGAGTTCATACACTAAAGACTAGGAGGCAATCCCTGGTACGCTGGTTCCAGAGTCTGTCCTGGCCACTCTTCTGGCTAATCCCATCTAGTCCCATCATAAAAAGGACTGTAGATATCTTTGGAAGCAGTTGTTGGTAGTCATGTTGCCACGTTGGTGTAATTCAAACACCTAAGTACTTTATTTGTTCTCAATGTAATGAAATAAAACATATGCATTTATTTTCAAATTAGGTGGATTTTTCTGTCTTCCATAGTCTCATGTACCTGAGGAGCCCACACATTTCCCTCTTGTAGCATCAGTCAATGCCATGAGAAGGTCTGCATTGTCTTCTGTAGACTGTACTCTAGCTCTTTATCAGTTCATGATCAAGTACAGTGCGTGGTCCTCTGGTTAACTGTAGTGAGCTTACCATGACTGTGATAAAGCTCACAATTAAATTGAGTAGGAAAGATTGGAAAGTTCTCTATTACTAGTTCTCCAAGCTTCTCAGATATGCTTGTTTCATTAACTAAAAGTCCTGCCAACTTCTCAATGACAGTTCAACTCAATAAAGCATATAGTATGAGTTACAGAAAATGCTTTCTATTCTTCCACAGAATTACAAAAAGAATTCAAGACAAGCAAGGAGGGGGGACAGGGTCATTATTCCTTTGTGTTCTTTTTCAAAGCTTCAAAACTCAACCAGGGACCCCAAGCCTCGAGTCTTACTTCATCTGGACACTGCTTTGCAAAAAAAATTGGTCCTTTTTCTGGCAGTAAAATATTTTCTAACTTCTCCTAATAAGTGTGATTTGCAGAGTGTAATTTCTATGCAGCTATGTTGCCAGGGCAGGTTTGGACAGAAATATGCAAACAATAAGGCAGGACAGGGCAGGCAGAGTTGGGTCATAAAATGCACGTCCCCTGTGTGTTGTGAGGCAAGATGCCAACGGCCTTGTGCCCTCAGCCACCTGTGTGCGATTCCAGCCGATCATCTGTGACTCACTGGAGGCTGATTAGATTGTTTCTGTCCTGAGGCCATTTTATTATAACATTTGGTTGTGAATTTCATTAAGTTTTACAGTTCTCCACACGTGTGTTTCTAACAAGTGTTATCTACCCTTGTGGGATGACATTTTTGTTTCCATAAAGCAAAAAAAAATTAAACCAAAGTCTAAGCTTAGGAAGGTTTAAAAAAAAAAGTGTGAAAAACAATAGGTGGAAAATAAGTTGTCAGCATAAATCACCCAGGAAAAGTAAGTCAATGTCAGTGGAGGGGCTCAGAGAGCTATTTTTGGCATTACTCAACATTCACTATGAGATATAATATGGAGACGTGAAACATGAATGGCTGGTTTCAATGGTTTGAAATCAACTATTCAAATTTCATCTAGATGTGAAATTTTACCTAGGCAACAGAAAAGAGGCATTTCCATTTTCATTACAGAAAATGGCAGATCCAAGTTGTAGACTGTGGGGGATGTTGAGGGAAAATCAGGACTAACCACTTCATCGAGGTTTTCTGCTTCCTCAGAATAATATAGACTCAGGAAAGTGAATAGATGCATCAAATACTGTGTTCACATCTCTGTTTCGTGGTACAACACATCTCTGTCTCGTGGTACAAAAGTGGTCAGCATCAAACCTTTTAAGAACCCTATAGAACTATGGCATTTTGGTGAATCACTTAGTCCAAGAGTTGGCAAAGGTTTCCTGGCATGGCCAGTGAAGGCAGAGTAAATCTTTTCAGCTTTGCAAGCCATACGGTCCCTGTCGCAACCACTCAACTCTGCAGCTGTAGCACAAAGGCACTCAGAGACAATAGAAAACCGATGAGTGTGGCCATGTTCCAGCTCAGCTTTTTTTATGTCACTGAAATTTGAATTTCATAGCATTTTCATGTGTCACAGAATAGATTCTTTTGTTTTTTTACAACCACTCAACAGTGTTTAAAACGTCCTTAGCTGGCAGGTGGTACAAAAACAGACAGTGGGGCAGATTTGGCCCACAGGCCATAGCCTTGTTGACCCCTTGTTTAGCCCGATAACAAAACCCCCAGGGTGAAAGCAGGAGACTGCTCTATGCAACGCAGATAGCTTTGCTCATTTGCCTCAGCAGGAGCACATCTCAACCAGGCTTGAATAGAAGCATTCAAAAAGCTATAAAGCAATGACAATTTTCTCATTGACATTTTGATACTTAATAATATACTCGACCCATATCATCATTTTTGTGGAGATCATTAAGTTTACCTAATTTTGGCTTTTCAAAAGGGTAGTTAATAGAACTATAATACCATATGACCCAGCAATCTAACCTCTGGGTATATCTCCAAAGGAAATGAAATCACTGAGCCAGTGCCAGGCACCTTCACTCCCATGTTGATTACGGCATTATTCACAGGAGCTAAGTGTCCAGCAACAGATGAATGGATAAAGAAAGGGCAATATACTGTATATACACAATGGAATTTGTTTTATTTTATTATTATTATTTTGCAGTTTTTGGCCTGGGCTGGGTTTGAACCCACCACCTCTGGCATATGAGGCGGGTGCCCTACTCCTTTGAGCCACAGGCACCGCCCTACATAATGGAATATTATTCAACCATAAAAAGAAGGAAATCCTGTCATTTGTGACAACATGGATGAACCTGCAAAACGTTATGTTAAATCAAACAATCCAGGCCCAGAAAGACAAATACTGCATGATCTCACTTATAAGCAGAATCTGAAAAAATCGAACTCCTAGAAGCAGAAAGAGAGTGGTGGTTACCAAGGGGTTGGGGGGGGGAGGTTTAGGGAGATATTGGTCAAAAGATACAAAGTTTCAGTTAGACAGGATTAATACATTCAGGAGATTTAGTGTATAACATGGTAACCATAGATAATAACAATGTATTATATACTTGGAAATTGCTAAGAGAAGGCTAGGCCAGGTGCAGTGGCTCATGCCTGTGATCCTAGCTCTCTGGGAGGCTGAAGTGGGTGGATTGCCTGGGCTCAGGAGTTCCAGACCAGCTTGAGCAAGAGTGAGACCTCATCTCTACTAAATATAAAAAACTAGCCAGACATTGTTGTAGGCTTCTGTAGTCCCAGCTACTTGGGAGGCTAAGGCAAAAGGATTACTTGAGCCTGAGGGATTTGAGGTTGCAGTGAGCTATGATGCCATGGCATTCTACCCAGGGCAGTAGAGAGAGACTTTATTTAAAAAAAAAAAAAAATTGCTTAGAGAGTAGATTTTAAATATCACCACAAAAAATAATTATGTGAGGTAATGGATTATGTTAATTATCTTGATTTATTAATTCCACAAGGTATCAAACCATCATGTCACACATCATAAATATATACCATTTTATTTATCAATTAAAAAGAATGAATGAATACAATAAATAAATGAATAGTTAATAAACATTGTTTCCTGACTTAATCTTTTGGCAGGATAAATTTCTCTGCACCTATGTGGTCCAAAGCTTTATTTTATAAATTTAAAAAACAGAGATACAGTTATGACTTGAAATCAAGACACGCCAAATTCTATGTTCCTCTACTCCCTCCAAAGGAAGAGCATTTTCCCCTCACCCTGTGATCCTAGGTTTGTCCAAGTGGTTCAATTTGGCCAATTAAGGCAGAGAGGCCAATTGGGACGGAGAGACATCCAGCCAGCCCGAGCACCGACCTTAAGAGGAATCACGTGTTTCCACTTGCCCGTCCAGGATCTTCTAACCTCCTCCATGAGAAGAATATGCCTCAGGTAACTGCTGCCCCTTCACCCTAGGCCCAGCATGAAAGACCCTTGGAGCAGATCTGCCTTTGACCAGCAACCTGACCCAGGGCCACCCTGACCCACAGACCCACCACAGAAGCCAAGCTGGGCCTGCCAGTACACAATCTGGTAAGCAGAAAGTAAATGCTTGCTGTCGCATGCCATTGTGATTTCAGGTGGCTTGTTTTGCAGCATACTCACAATTTCCAGAACAAGATAGGCGATCTGGTGTTCATGGAGTGAAATTGTTGATGACCCCTAATTCTTCAGGGAGACTGCTGGCCACCCTGGGGTGCCGGCCCCCACCGGCCTTCTGCTACTCATTCCATTTGCTTCCTACGTCGTCCCTCTTCCTGCCTTGAATAATTATTGCTATATTTATTTTTCTTTCTTTCTCTCTTTGTTTTTATTCCCAACAAAGTTTGACACATTGTGAGAAGGAATTCTCATTTTATTTATATTGAAAACGGATTTGAGACAAAAGGATCATGTTTCCCCTAAGTGGGAAAGACAGTGTGGTAAAGAAAGGAACGATATAAATGTGAAAAACCAAAGAGGCCTTAAGTGGCATCGCTCAGAAGGAGCCCGTGGGTGGAATGCTTCCATCGAATTGTGCATATATCTGGAGTTTTTTGAGATCATATCCATATATTTTAATTGGGAAGAACCAGCTACCTTTATTTTCTTTGACCTGTGTTATAAATTTGGCTCTGTTTAATGGTTGGCTTAAATTGGGCCAATATTTGGCGTACTGACTATGTCACTTGAGAAGGACAATTTAAAAAGAAAAGAAAATTGATTCAAGGGAAGACAGTACTTTCCTCCGTTGATGTTGACAACTGTCCCTAGCTTGGTTGTTTGAGAGGAGGGGCCTGTTAGTCAACCATGTTGTTGGTTTCTCCCTAATTAAAATTTTAAAAACTAATCCTGTTCCCTTTGGATGGCTACCATTTTTGTCTGTCCAAAAGCATACGTAAAGATCTCCTTCTAGACCCAAGATAAAGACAAAAAAAGAAATAAATAAATAAAAGCTGGTAGGGCATCTGTCAAGAAGAGTAAAACTGGGCAGTGCCTGTGGCTCAAAGGAGTAAGGCACGGGCCCCATATGCCGGAGGTGGCGGGTTCAAGCCCAGCCCCGGCCAAAACTGCAGAAAAAAAAGAAGAGTAAAACTTCTAGCGCAGTGTAGGTGAGCCCTGTGAGAAGAGAGGCAAGAGGGAAGATTCGAAAGGGAGCTCCGTCCCTGATCATAACGACGTTTGCTGCACTTTCTTGTGGAAAGAAGACATCAGTTGTGCCACATGGTCTAAATGTCATCAGTATGAAAGAGAAGACCAGGCTGCACAACCCAATCCAATACTGCGGAAAGCTCGTAAAAGTGGAGGCGGTTTTCCAACCTTGCCTTTTAAAATGTTTCACTTTTCCTGGGAAGGACCATCAAAATAAAGATGTGGTAAGCAACCTCATCATCACACCTTGCATCTGAATGAGCACAGGGCCAGGGCTCATCGTTGATGATGCCTGGCACAAAGCCACCGGGATAAAAGTGCCCAAGTGAAGCTGAAGTGTAGCCTGCAGACCCCTGGCCAGGCCATCCCCCTTGGTGTGATGCTCCGCCACAGGGCAGGGGAAGCTCACTTTTTCCTAATTCACTCAGACAACAGAAAAGGCCAGCACCTGCCAAGGGGATGCCATTTTTTAATTTACACAAGGAGACCAGACCATAGAGCAGTGTTTCGGACACACTTGAACCTGTAGTTAAACTTTCACGGCACACTTATGTTTATTAAAAAAGAAAAAGAAAAGAATATACTTAAGTGTACTTTGAACTTCTTTCAAAAATAATTTAATTAATGACCTTTAAAAATTTTTGTGGCACATCTAAGATCCTTTCACAGCACACCAGGGTGCCAGAGCACACTGGTTAAAAATCACTGCTATACAGGCTAATAGCAGCCCTAGTGGCAAAGCAAAGTGATTGCCAAATATTACACATAAATGGTAAAAGGTATTTTCCTTAGAAGCCTCACTGGTAGTGTAAACAAATAGCCATGTCAAAGCATAACGAAAGTTTTCATGAAAATAGGCTCTAATTCTGAACGTTGTCCAAGAATATCTGGGCGTGCAAAAGCATTCTTGCCTTTAGTCTGTATTTTTTTGCTCTGTACATATCACCTTTTTGCTAACTGAGAAACGACTGGGCCCGGGATTAGTGACTGCCAAAATGTCCTTTGATGGTCAACACCTCGAGTTCCTCAGCTGGTGATGTAGGTGTCTCCTTTAAGCCCTGCCCAGAGTTCTTGGGAATGGGCCATGCGGAGAAGTCTCAAACACAAAGTGATACTTCTTACACGTTTACATCTTTTTCACAGCCTCATCCAGGTTTAATCAACCTTCTCAAAACCATGTCCATTATCCAGTGTTTAAATATGCTCATTAGAATTGTTTAACACTCACTGAGTGTTTGAAATCCGATATAATTAAAGGTATGACATATTTCTTAAGGACAATTTTACTTAAAATGAGGGCCAGAAATACTGTATCTTTTGAGCCAGCAATGCCTTGCGACCTCCTGGCTATGACTTCTCCCAGAATACTGGACTTTATTTAGTTCTCAGCTCCAGCACATTCCTTTTTGCCCTCAAGCCTCTGTACCGACTATTCTTTCTCCCTGTGATCCCTTTTCCCTCTCTCCAGTTATTTCGTGTTCACTTTTCACCTCCGACTCAAGTGTCACTTACTCAGTGAAGGCTTTCCTGACTTCCCTCAATAAACCTAATCCCCTGTTCTCATCCCCATGGAACTGCGTATTTCTTTGGCTTAGTGCTTGTTGCAGTATTTACTTTAACATCCTTTCTGTGTTGCTATTTGATGAACGCCTTTGTCTTCTCTATGAAGAGCAACAGATCTGATCTGTATCCTCAGAACCTCATCCAAGGCCCACACCAAGGAAACATTTAGAAACTATGATGGACCCCACCCCCACCCCAGATTCACATGTTGAAGCCTTAACTTCCCAATGTGACGGTATTTGCAAGCAATACGTTTAGATGAGGTCACCGATGTATGGAGCCCATGGTGGGATTAGTGTCCTTATAAGGGCAAGAGAGACCAGACGTGCACTCTCCTGCCACACGAGGACTTACTGAGAAGGTGGCCTTCTCCCTTCAGCAGGAATCAACTCTGCCAACATCTTGATCTTGGACTTCCCAGTCTTCAGAACTGAGAGAAATAAATGTCTGTGGTTTAAACCACCTGGTTTACGGTATTTTGTTATAGCAGCCAAAGCTGCTGCCTAAGCTAGGAACTCTGTATGAGTGGATAATTGGCTGGATGAGCGGGAGAGAGGGAGGAGGGAAACTTATCTGACCAGCAATTAAAATACAAAAGCCTGGAAGTGACATGTCTGGTATCAACATTCCACTCAGCCTCAACCAATAACACCCTACAGTTGGAGAGAAGGGCCCAGCATATTGTCACACAAGTGAAAAAAACAATCAAGCAACATACACCACATGCTCCCGTTCTCTCCTGAGGAAAGTATAATATAAGGGCACAACTGTGCACAGCAACTAGAACAAGGACCAGAAGACATCGACACATCAGCAGCAGCTATCTTGGGCTGGGAGGAATCTGGATGGTTTCTCTCCTTCCTTGGACTCCCCGGCCCCCCCCCCATTTTCTCATTTTCCACAATTAGCATGTACCACTTGTGCGCCCCATATGTTGGTTTCCTCCCACTCAGACTCTGTTTTTTCCTGACACTGGTTTGAGGCAGACACAGCACCTCTCCACAGTCCTCAAAAAGAGTTGACTTTGGTGAGCAGTGTAAATTCCGTGGAAGTTTTTACGTGAGAGAGAGAGGGGACTCTTTCATCTCAGAGCCCACAGCATTTAATCTCCAAAAAAAGCCCCACAATTTATTCTCTTTCTCTCTCTTTTGCCATCTAGACTCTCAGTCTCTCAGTCCCTGCAGGCCCCTCGTCCTGACCCCAGCTCTTCATCTGTTGAATGTGCAGTCTGTTCTTTCTCCTGCATAACATCTTGTCCCAGTGCCACACTTTCTCTTACCCCACAGCTGGCTAAATGCAACCTCTAGTCAGCAAAGGCCATATTTCCTCAATTAAAAAAAAAAAATTCTCAAGCCAGTTTCTGAGAAGACACAGTTTCACTCAATTCATCTTTTTTCCACATGATACTCTACCAGTCCCTAGTCAAGACCGTTGCTCGCTTTAAAGCAGAAACATTTCAATTCAGAACAGAAGTGTCAGCCACAGCCTGATCTCAGATTTGGCTGATCTTCAGGAACATTATCCACCACACATTGGTCTAGTTATCAAATGTCCCATCATGCTTTAGACACTGGTTTTTAATTTCTTGGAGCTGGTAGAACTCTGAAAAACCCAATTCTTGGCAGGACGTGAGGGCATCTTAAGAGGCCTGGCACAAACACAAATAAATATACCTACCATGGCCCCATTTTCTTAAAAAATCCCAACTGTTGTCTGAGACTTACAGCCATCAGGAGCCACAGTCTTGGCAAGTGAGCAGAAACTGAGAGGAAGATGGACAAGTTCTGAAGGAAATCTCAACAATTCCAATAATAGTTACCCCAATTTTCATCTAAAGCTCCCATGTATAAGTGGTATCAAAAATCCTTTTCTTTTTATAAACAATAATAAGAGCTAACATTTGCTAATTTCAATAACCAAAATTTTCCCTTACAGAACCATTGTAACATGCCAGGTCCTGTTCTAAAACCTCAGCGTGGATTATCTCACCGAATTCTCCCAATAACCCAAAGAACACAAACACTATTTGTGTCCCCAATTTACTGGGAGACTATTAATGAGGAATTAAATAACCTATTCAAATGGCATTTATACAATGATTTTTTATCTTCTGGGTAGATCCCTAGTACTGGGATTGCGGGATCAAATGGAAGGTTGACTTTTAGCTCCTTGAGCATTCTCCATACTTTTTTCCAAAGAGGCTGTATTGCTTTGCAATCTCATCAGCAGTGTAAAAGTGTTCCCTTTTCTCCCCATCCACACAGCATCTGCAGCTTTGAGTCTTTGTGATGTGGGCCATTTTCACTGGGTAACCCCAGTGATATCTCAAGGTGGTTTTGATTTGCATTTCTCTGATGTTTATAGCAGCATAATTCACAATTGCCAAGATGTGGAATCAACCCAAGTGCCTGTAAACAAATGAATGGATTAATAAACTGTAGTATATGTGTACCAAGGAATACTATTCAGCCATAAAAATATGGAGAGTTTACATCTTTTGTATTAACCTGGATGTAGTTAAAGAATATTCTTCTTGGTAAAAGTAACTCAGGAATAGAAAAGCAAGTGCCCAATGTCCTCGATATTAATACAAAACCAAGAGATAAACAACTACGTGCCCCAGGATTAAATGTAAGGGGACACAGCACACCCTCTGGGTGAAGGGCTCAACAACTGAGACTGTACCCAACAAACATAAACAGTGTAACAATAGTATCACCCTGTGAGCCTTTACTAAAATAAGTAACCTATTCCAATTTCCACAAAAGTGATGGAAGCTACGCTTGGAACCTTGGCTGACACCAAAACCATGCTCTCAAAAGCTGCAAAATACATCTGATTTCCTTGCAAATTCAAATCTTCTCTGCCTTCACTTTAGCCTATAGCTAGAGAGAATTCTATGACATTCTTAGAAATGATATATTAATATTACATATGTCCAAAAAAAAGATTTTCTCCTGCTTTGGCCTAGTCATTTTTTAAAATGACCCCATATAGTTAGCAGTTAAACACCTGTGTTCCCAAATGATTGGGGTGAATGCCGTCAGCCGCCTTCAGATGCTAACCTCGTAACTACTAGAGCAGACTTGGAGTAAAAAGGTAAACTCAGGGACTGTTACCATAAAATATATGTATCATTCCACAGTCCTGCTCTTCTGAAATTAAAACTATCCTATTACACATCTGGTAAAAATTGGCATATACCTAGACCAGAGCCTAAAACTGTAATTTTCCTAAAAATTTTTCAGGAAGTATATATTAGTATTTTATCCTTTCCTAACTGTGCAAGCTCAAAAATCTCTTAAAAATTATTTGTCCTTTAGAATCCATTGTTAAAAACATGTAAAGAAATAACATACAATCAATTTTGTCTTCAACATAAACTTTTATGGACGCAAAAGTTCTCATCTCTCCATACAAACATGTGGAAATTTTCTTTCAGGTCAAGTTCAGTTAACCCCCATTGTGTCTTCGTAATAGAAGTGTTGTGATTCAGCAGAAAACAAAATGAAGGTACGGTGAACGTGGTCAGCTTTTTTAGTCTTCCTTTTCAAGTGCAAAAGCCAAGGGTAAAATTTAAAGAGTATTATAGTTACTGTCCAAAGTCGTGACTTTTTACATGAAATATCACATGCAGAAATAATTATGAAGAACAAAGATCTTTTTGTGTTCTAACCAGTCCCTCTGAATTTGACTATGTCTGTATGGCTTCAAAACACAGATTTCCGCAGGTGCTTTTTTGGGGAGCATCATCTCTTGCTGTCTTACCATTGCTCTGCTGTCAGTCTAACTTGATTTCCGATCCTGACTCCTCTGTACATAGCTATGTGAAAATTTTGGAACCTCAGCTTCTGTGCCTGTGAAAGAGCGACAATGACTAACTGTGGACTGTATGGCACAACATCTCTAAGCCCATCCTGGTGCCCAGCACATGGTGGGGCTTAATATATAGCAGCATTCATGACAATTTCCAATGTTCCTCTAACCTCTTCTCTGGCGTCTTACTGCCCAAAGATGAATGTGACACCCACTGTCCAGCAATAGTTCCACCATTTGAGCACAGACAAAGTTATGATCGTTCATAGACATGATCATCTCCATGGTGTTGTCACCATGACAGTCTTTATGGTCCTCCCCGACACTCCAAATTCCTCACCATCAACTTAACTCTTTGGGATAGAAGTCCCACCTTAGGTAGCTCACTAATGTAGAACAAACGTCTGGGATATCACCTCAGCCCCCCTGAACACCGAGTGAGGACTTTATCTTACCTATCATGTGGCGGTGGTTCTTGAGGAAAAGGAACACAGGACAGATGAGACTTGATAAAGGAAAGGGACAGGAAAAATTACTAAGCAAGAGGTGACGCATAGGTGAGGGGTGTGCTTGCCTACCATTTTATATGCAATCAAAGATGAGCCTTGTTTCCTCACTGGCAGAACCCATGGCTGCCAACCCTCTGCTAGTCACCTGCCTGCTCCCCTCCCAAGACTGAGTCTTTTGAACTGAGTCGACCTTTATTTTCCCCAACATATATGGACCTATGGACCTGACTAACAGCAATTGTACCTTTTACTTATATTGCTCTTTCGAGGAGTCCTTCCAAAACTGTGTACGTGCAGAGTGCCTGAAGACTTTGTTAAAATGTAGATTCAGATTCAATAGGTCTGAGGGTAGGCCTGAGATTTTCTGCATTTCTTTTCTTTCTTTCTTTTTTTTTTTTTTTTTTTTAGAGACAAGGTCTTGCTCTGTCACCCAGGCTGGAGTTCAGTGGCCAGTGGCCCAATCATAACTCAATGCAGCCTTGAAATCATGGGCTCAAGTAATCCTCCCACCTCAGCCTCCCACATAGCTGTGACCATAGGCATGCACTACCATGCCTAATTAAAAAAAAAAAAATTTGTGGAGATGAGGTCTCACTATTTTGCTCAGTCTTGTCGCAAACGCCTGACCTCCAATAATCCTCCCACCTGAGCCTCCCAAAGCACCGAGATCACAGGTGTAAGCCACCACCCCAGGCCACGTGCTTATTTCTAACCAGCTCTCAAGTGTATCCTTGATGCTGGCTCAGAAGTTGAAAGGAGGAGCTTTAGAGCTTCTAGATTATCTTCACAATGACCTCATGGGTCTTTATAACAAACCAGTGGAAAGGGAGGACAAATATTGTGTCTCTATTGAACAGGTGAAGACACCAAGGGGCATGGCAGTTAAATTGCCTTCCTCCAGCCCGATGAGCAGACATTCAGAGTCCTAACCAGTATCTTCCAGAAGCATCCTGCTGCTTCACTTTAACTTTCAGTGCCCTTAGATATCATCACTGACTTAAGACTTGTTCATCAATGTACTTTAGAGGAAAGAGAATAAAGTCTGTAGCTGACTCTTCTTCCTGGTAGTCTTGGATCTGTTGTTTATTGCACCATATCCAGGGATCCCCAACTGTAGTCTTCACTTCCACAGGCATACCTAGTACACGGAAGGGCAGCTTCAATTCCAGTCCACATAAGTTCACTGTTTATGTAAATCCCTGAGTCAACAATGAGATAAGACTTGGTCCCTGCCCTCAGAGAGCACAGGCTGTAGCACAGGCGACCAACACCTGTATGGATCGCTGCGGCAGAAGGCACGCTTGGCGCATGCAAGCACAATTTGAATAAAGAAGAAAAATCACAGTGCTATTAAACACAACTTGAGAGGATCAAGGAAGAGTCTTCAGAGAAGGTGGCATTTGTGGCTTGACCTTTAAAGTAAAGCAGGATTTCAACATGTGGGGGGAAAAAGGTGGAGAAGGAGAGAAGGAAAAAAAGGACAACCTCCAGGCAGGAGTCAAGGCTGGAAGAGATTTGCTAGTTTGCGGTGCTTGGTGACTCGGCCTCCAACTGCCCCTCAGGTCTGTCCATCTGCAATACAGTTCTGCCGCAAAACAGCACCTTGCTCTGAGGTCCTGGCAGCAGAGTTTTAGTCTGGTATCACTTGCCCTCGGCGTGGAACCTATCCAGGTTCCCACATCTTATTCATCGTGAGTCCAATCCACCTCAGCAAAGTATCAGTTTTCAAGAAGGGACTTAGAGGCTCAAATAACAAACCTCTCCTTGGTGAGTCATGTGCTTCTTGGCAATCCCACACCAGCCCATGGATACTTCCTTTCCGGCCTCTTTCTTTTCCAGTCATCCCTCATGGAAACATTGCCTCATGTCTCTCTTGGCCAAGCCCCCAGATTACCTGGAGCCCCACTTTCGGGATGTCTTGCACGCAATCATTCCTATCTCTCCCAAACAAATCAGCCAGACTGTCGCCTGTGAGCCGCTTGGGTGCTGAGCACAGAAGGTGACACCAAATCATGGCAAGGCCCTTTGTGTTCTTAGCTTTTCCAGCCCACCTGGTTTAGAAACTAGCAGTAAAGAGAAAGAGGCAGGCATAGAACTGAGCAGACCGTAGATACTCAATAAAAGCTCATTGTTGTTGCTATTACAGCCATGCGGCATTTAACGACAGGGACACTTTCTGAGAAATGCATTGGTAGTGATTTCATCATTGTGTGTACATCATAGAGTGCGATGACACAGGTCTAGATGGCACGGTCTATAACACACCTAGGCTGTGTGTGTCATTAGGCTACATGTTACTGTACGCTGAATACTGCAGGCAACTGTAACACAGTGGGAAGTATTTGTGCCTCTCAACATTTGGAAAAGTAGAAAAGGTACTGTAACAATACAGTACAGTGCGGGATCACTGTCCTATATGCAATCTGTCACTGACTGAAATGTCATCACGCAGAGCATGACTGCTTTGGTTTTCATTTACCAGCTTGGTTTTGGCAAACCCCAACTTCAAGGCATTTGTGATTTTGCTTAACAAACGTTCCCCTTGTAAATTCCTCTCCCAGTATCTTCTTTCAGCAAGATGGGACATTCTGCTCAATCTCTATTTTTTCAAAACTTCATGGTTCGTGCATCAACCACATCCAAAGGAAAAAAAAATTGCTCAATGAATACCAGGTGTGTCTGGTTTCAAAGAAGAGGCTTCTAACCATCAAAACATGGCCTGCATGTCCTTCACCACTGTCATTTTTAAGGTTTCGAATTAAAAATGAATCCTCTCTAGTCACTTCTATAACCATGGAGATTTTTCTATTTAAAAAAATACAACTGCCCAAAGTAACAACCCTTTTAAATATCCCTATGATCTCCAATCGAGTTCTTCCCTTGCCAGTATTTGATAAGCTTTTTAAATGAAGAAGAAGTCATTGCTGCCAAGCCCATGGTAAAGTATTCCATCCTATACGGGAAGCATTTGACAGCTTATAGAATGCTACCTTTTGCCCTTGAGTCTCCTATTTTGAAAGAATATATATGGCATATTTGTGTTTATTAGAGAAAAAGTCAATCTGAAATAAAAGAAATGTGCATTCTAGAAAGTTTAACTATAATCAAATTACTTTGAAATACACACAGCATAAAAAGTTAATTAAACCACCAAAGTATTGACCAGTTGCAATTTATAATTAGCATGCTAGTTGGTTAGAAATGGAGGTCTCTAAAGTGTCTAACGCTTGAAGTAATGTTGTACTTGAAATAGTTTTTCTATTTTCGCCTAACAAATCATTTTATTAAAAGCCTAGCCCTTGTTCAATTTAAGGAGACTCAAATTAGAAGGTATAAAAATAAGAAAACAATGTTTTCTTCTTTCTCACTAGAAATAAGTTAATTGGGAACAAATTTGAAAACCTAAATATATTTCAAAAAATAGTTTTTAGTTCTTTAAAGAAAGTTTCCATCAACATATTAAAATACTATGTTTAGTAACTATTGACTATTCCAGCTTAAATTAATTGTTACCACGATAGTTGCCAAATGGTGATTTTCTGATTCCATCACTCCCTCTATATTTCTTAGACAGCATTCTCCTACCAGGAAAAATTTTTTTTCTCTTAATTTGTTTACATCCATATAGATTCTTGGTTCCCTATGTTATTCACTGAGTCATAATTTGTCATTATCACTATTTTAATGCTAAAATTATCCTGAATCTGGACAATGGGTGACCCTTTAAGTTGGAGAAGTATATTCTTTTCACATTTTCCCACAATTCTTTGAGCACATCCAACTTTCTGGCTTAACGTGAAGTTCCAGGCTTATGTTGTTTCTTTGTTCTTTTGTTTTTGTTTTTGCTGGTTGTTGTTGTTGTTGTTGTTGCCTCTCCCCTAGAATCAGCTGTTTCTCCAAGGAGACATAATTCCTTTTATGTCCCCATAAATGGTATTTTGAAACCAAGATAGGTGTGTTAGTGTATAGTAGGGTATTATAGCTTCCAGACTTTCTTAGGCAATAGAGTTGGATTATATACGTGTGTGTGTTTATACACACACACAAACACGTACACACATTCCTGTCTATGTGTATGTGTACGCACACCTCTGTTTGTATCCATATCTATAATTATCTCTCTGTCTCCATATATAGCTTTATTTTAAAAACCATGAGTACTACCAATTCTAATTCAACAGCACAGTACTTATTCTACTTTCTGTCCTTTCTATATATGTAATTTCCTTATCCAACAATCTGAAAAATGGCTACGACTATCTACAATCTGTGTACTTATTTGCTCAATCCCAGTTTATACAGAACGTAGTTTCCAAGTTGCAAACCTATAACTGTGGGGAAAAGAAAACTTACTAAATAAAGTTAAATATGTGCTTATTTTTTCATATTCAACCTAAGAGTTGATAACTCAAATACAGCATTTAAAAATACATAAAGTTTGGAAGAGTCTCAATATAGAACATCAAATTTATTTACATCATCATCCACAGTACTTTAAGAGTCAATGTTTGATAGCAACTTACTCAATCTTGAAGGTGGCCCTACAAAACAAAAATCACCAATTTGGTTAATTTTTAAAAAATGGAACTAACAATTATATTTGTTTTATCACTAATGAAAGCTATTTGAAACCCCAGATACTTTCTATGAAGCAGCTTGCATATAATTAGCATAACGGGTCTTGGAGTAACACCCCTGGGAGAGCAGGCAGTGGGTTGTGCCTCTGGGAAGGGGCAGGTGAAGGCACCAGATGGGATGAAGCTGAACAGGATGTGAAGCCCACCTGCACCGGCGGGCAGTCACCAATAGAACCAACCTGCCCCTTCGTCCCAGTGCAAGACTCCAGGCTAAGTGCTTTGTTTTTGGTAACTTTCATATCCCCCCTTCTGAAAATTCATTTTAATATTAAATCATTGAATTCAGATGTCGGGTTTGAGTCAAGGTAGCTGCCCTGTGATTTGCCACCCCTTCCAATCCCCCTTCAGCAGGCTTTGTTTAATAATTCTGGTTTGCAGAGAATACCCATGTCATTGGAAAGTTCTATGGATCTTATAAGCTCTATCACAAATATTAATTGGAATCGCAGGTATGTGAGAAGTAGCTTCAGAGTTCAAGCAGAAAAAAGTCTTCTAAGAAAATACACGTGTGTGAATAATACCGGATCTGCACAAAATGAAATGAAATCCACCCAAGCCTCCTGAATTCGCTTATATTTACACGGACTGTGCCCATTGGCCCTTAAAACTCCAACACAATCCCAAGAACTCCCCAAAATCATGCTCAAGCCCAAGTTATTCCCTACGCAGTTTCAAGGTTGAATTCTGTAGTATGTGAATTATACCTCCATTTAAAACAAAACACAACTTCTCCCTCAAGCCATCCCAATGATGAAAACTAATGTCTATCACGTGAGGATGAGGTGCCAAGCACTGTGAGTCAGGACCTCTCATTACTTCCATTTAACATAGGACAAAACTGAGTTTCAAAGACTGAAAAAGAATTTTCCCAGGAACATGCAGTTGTAAGAGGAAGAAGCAGGACTCATACCTGGCTCTCTTCCTTTCCAAACCCCAGGCTTTCACCAACACACCATAACTTAAATGAAAACATCCTACAGTTAAGTCTACAAGCAGTCAATATTAGCTTCCCACTAAAACAAGCCTTTATAACAGGAACAATTCAATAGTGTATGTAGGTATTTGGTCAATGCTATAAAGAATAATTGTCCTGGCTTATGGTTTGGGGTTTCATGAGTGTGCATTTTCCCCCCAGGATTAACCAGCTATTTGACTAATTGTTTCAACCAACACATTCGTCATCATGAAATCACAGTTTCTGAAATGCGACTCAAAACATGGATTAATTGGATATAGTATTTAGCTACCAAAAATCTCAATAAAATCAAACAAAATAGGATTTGAGCTACGTAAATAGAGTCCTCTTACTGGGAGCGAGGCAGTGTGAGTCTTATTTCACATTTCCCTGGCCTGGAGCTGCAGGTGAATCTCCCGGGGACCCTGTTAAAGTGCAGATTCACCTGGTAGACCTTGGGTGGGGCCTGAGATTCTGTGCTTCTAATCTGCTTCCAGGCAAGACTGATGTTCCTTCTGGTCCACAGACCTCACTCCAGGCTGCACAGGTCTATCGTGTTGTTTTCCACATCGCCCCATCACAGAAGTTAGCTGAGGCACCTGTGAAAAAAATGAACAGCCTCCAGAATACCTCATCCTGCTGAATCAAAATCTCTAGGGTAGAGGCCAGGAGAGCTGAAGTATCTATAGCCAGGTAGGAATCCCTGGTCTAGACCACCCTAAAAATCAAACGCTGATACTATGACTGTGCAGGCACAGCTACCACACTGAGACAGCCGAGTCGTGGCCTCTTTCACTGTGGTTTCAACCGATCTATGCTTAGTGACTTAAGGAGACCTCACCCTCCAACCAGCCATATGTATATTAGGCAGTTTTAGTAACATGAGACCTATTTGTCTCAAAGAGCCAGCTACAAAACGACACTGGGAAAAGGATTAAGATCAACAGATACTACACATACACGAGCCTGGTATTGATATGTATGCACTGTCAGGATTTGGGGGTACAAAAGTGTTAGTTGGTCAAAACTGGAGAGGAAGAGGGAAAAGAAGAGGAAAGGTGGTAAGACTTGAAAACCAATAAATTTTGATCATATTTAGGTCTTTGGTGCAAGGTATTTTTTTTGGGGGGGGGCAGTTTTTGGCCAGGGCTGGGTTTGAACCTGCCACCTCAGTATATGGGACCCGTGCCCTCCTCCTTTGAGCCACAGGCACCACCCAGTGCAAAGTATTTTTTAACCACAGATGTCAGATATGCCAGATTCTTGTTGTTCAAATAATATATGTAAACATCCATTTATAATTAGCAACTGATATATTAACACATCTGCATAAATATGTACAACCCCCCACACTCACACATATAATTTTTGTGGTTGCAGAGAGTGTTCAATGGATAGCCCCAAAACATATTTGCATAAATTAGGTTTAGGGCTTTCCTATTTTAGTTCTGCACCCCTGTCTCACCCTTATAATCCTCATTCTTATAAAATAATAATTATTGAATTTTTAAAAATTATCTGTCCAGTAGCACCTGTGGCTCAAAGGAGTAAGGCACTGGCCCCATATGCTGGAGGTGGTGGGTTCAAACCCAGCCCTGGTCAAAAACTGCAAAAATAAATAAATAAATAAAATAAAAATTATCTGTCTTACACCAATTAAATTATACACATACTGCTATTATTGACTATATTCTCCAGCTTTCTGAAAGAAGGGGAAAATTACTTTCTGGTATGTAAGTTCAAAGAAATCAACCTCTTAGCAGACATGAGCAGTTGTCTTGGGAATGCAGATTTATGAAAATTGATAGCCTGCCTTTGTCTGGCAAAACAAAGTGCCTTTCTTTCCCATTTTGTTCTCTGTCTGTGCAACAGAGACATTTTTTTTTTCTTTTTTTGGAGGGAGCACTGGGGGTATGGGACAGGAATTCTTTATTAAATATACCTCTTCAGTCAATTGCAGGGAAACACCTCTGGGGTCTCTATGACTCCTCTGAGTCTCAGAGAAAAAGATATTGACTTCAAGTTCAAGCCAAAATGAAGACTAAAAGCAAATAAGTTTGGGTAGAAGAAGACAGATGTTCAATCATGGGTTTAAGTTGATAATAAGTAAACAGGTTATTATAAACAAAGCCAGACAGCTGGATATGGTTAGAGAAGGCTTATTTTTTTTTAAAGGAAAATAAATAAAATTAAAATTCTCTTTTAAGAAACGAGGATATGAGAACATGCTAAAATATAATTTTGTTCCATTTTGGTATCAGGGAGGCAGTATCAAGGATTTTATATTTGTTCGTTTCTACAAATTATGTCCACATGCATGCTGCAGTGACCGAGGCTTACTTAACATATGCTAAAAATGGTAGGAGGGTCCATCTCCTGGGAGACCTCACATGTTCCTCCAATTACTCTGTTTGCAGTTTTAGGGCAGTGAGCAGCACCACTAACAAGGTAAATAAGCAGCTGAGATAACACTTCACATTGAAAACGTCACTGGGACATGCCCATTCCATAAGGATACAAAGGCGCCACAATGGCCTTTTTTTCCACCCTAAAAATCTGGAAAGCAACTGCATTTTCTATCACACTTTGGGGGATTTGAACAGCATCCAGACATCTGTAAGATGTGTATTTTTAATCACATGTGACTTTCACTTCCAAGTCTCGGGTATGAAAACCTTGAAACTGCCATGTGGCCTCCAAGCCTGTAAAGTCCTCCTCAACCCACCCCCGAGCACATGAGATTTCAAAAGCATTTGTTCCCAATTTCCCCAGTTTGGGTTAGAGTATATCCACAGGGCTCACTGACTCTTGGTAAACTGGAAAACGGATTTGATTTGGCAACGTTCCTGCTAGCTGTACTTCCCTGGGGCCCTGCTTTAACTCTGTTTCTGACCTGAGTAAATTATATATATATTTTTTCATTTGCCTGGAATGATGTAACAATTTTACTACTAAATAAAGACAACATATATTGAGCGTTTATTAGGTAGGCAGCATCAGACTAGCATTAAAGTGAAGGAGGGTGGGCGGACAACACAGTGTCTGCAGCCAGAGAGGACGGCATCCGGTTGAGCCATGAAGACAGAGCAGGTGAGAGAGTAACAATCAAAGGTGTAAATAACCATGTGGAAAAGTTTCTTGCTGAAAGATGAACAATGAGAATGATTGGAGTTCAAAATGGCAGAGAGAATATCACAGCGGAGATGAAAGCTGACCGAGAGATTATAAGGCTTGAGCAGATGTGCTGACTTGGCTGCAGTCACACTGGTTGATGCCTGTTGTTCTGGTATTATATTGGTTCCTTTCATTCTCAAAAATGCCCCAGTGTGCATGAAAAATTTTGTGGTCAGCCTGTTTATGGAAGAGTGAATTTAGACACAAGGAGAAGAGAGTGGGAAATATATTCCATAAGGAAGTATCATACGTGAAGATTATAAACAAGAGAAAGGATAAAAGAAGATACAACGTATGTGCCAAGGCTCAGCAAGGGACCTAACTTGTTCAGCAATAATACAGGAAAGTATAGTTTGTACCTGAAACTTATCACTGCTAATCTACTAGCTATGAATGAGGAAAGATTTTTAAACTGCCTTCTTAAAATCCCACAAAGCAATACTCACTCATACACAGTAGAATAAACAAAAAATGCAGATGATAAAAACAACTGATAATTGCCCGTAATGTCTAGCACCTAGTATTCACCATTGTGACTATTCTCATTGTGTGTTCTTTGAGAACTGGTTTTCTTTATAGATATAATCCCAAATGGCATCACATTGCCCGTATTGATCTTAGTATTACCTCATTGATCCTCAGTAGGCTTTGTTCACTCACTTTGTACATGTCCCAATTAATAAATAGATTTAATTTGCAGCTTTGATAATTATTTCATGAATAGCATTATATGGCAGATTGTGCTAGGTTAACCAGGTTCTTGGGTTATATATTTGGGACATTCAGAGTGAATTTTGTTCTGATTATGAACAGCATGGCAGTGCACAACCTTATAAAACATCTGTATTCACTGGTGCATTTACTTCTACTTAATACATTACCAGAAGTGTAAGTCTAGATTCTTTTCTAGAACTTTCTATCTTACAATGGACAAATTGAGTCACTCAGGCCATCAGACTATTGTCATTTTGTTCCCATATGACCAGAAAGATTAACTTTGAGGGATCGTTGGCCTTTCTCCTCTGCCATCATAGCCAGTCTATCATAGTTTTCCTGAGGGGTTGGGGCAGCCTTGTACCTTACTTCTTCTACCCTAGCTCTGTCCAAAATATTCTCCACGCTACAAGAAGCCAAGTTATTTTAAAACAGCACCCAGATTGTGCCACTTCCCTGCTTGAAACCCTTCAATGTGCTACCTGCAAACCTATGCTGACCAGGCTTCCTGGTCTCCTGGCTTCCCCCCACCCCCCGCCGCCATCCACGACTCACCAGCCCCAGGGCCCCCTTTTAGCTGCCCCAAAGAGCCCAGCTTTTGCCTGCTTCTGAGTCTTCACATAGTGCTCCCTGCAACACTCTGGTCATGGGTAGTTTTGTTCAAGCCACAGTTGTACGGATGTTTCTAGCTAGCTTATTTCTCATCCCCCTGCAGTAGTCTGCACGTCCCATGGTGGCATTAATAAAATTGGTTTTTTTCTCTACTGATTTGGCAATGCCCCCAGAAAGGCTGATTGGTGCATAATAGGTGCGCAATAACTATTAGAGAGGTAGTTGTATGGATGAGGTCTGTAGCCTTGGGACCCAAAGAATCACCCCCCCCGAAATAAACCTGTGTCCTTTAGTCTTTTTTTTTTTTTACTTTATCACCCTCAGGAGGTTGCTGTGGCATCACAGTTCACAGCAACCTCCAACTCCTGGGCTTAGGCGATTCTCCTGCCTCAGCCTCCCAAGTATCTTGGAGTACAGGCGCCTGCCACAATGCCTGGCTATTTTTTGTTGCAGTTTGGCTGGGGTCAAATTCAAACCCGCCACCCTCAGTGTATGGGGCCAGCGCCCTACCCATTGAGCCACAGGCGCAGCCCTTTATTCTTTTAGCACAGGATTCTTTGAAAACTTAGCCATAGCAGGAACAAGAGCATTGTTGGTGTCAGATGACAAAATGCCAAGAAGAGGAGGACCTGGAGATAGACTGATGCTCACCTGCACATTCCCTAGACTCTGGCACCCGGGACACCCTTTTAGTCCATGCAAGGGCTTGTCTGCCCAAGGCTGACCCAAGGCCAAATGGAAGCACCAAGTGCAGCGCCATCTGCCTGGCTTTCCAAAGGAAAGTCCCTGCAAGCAGAAGTCACCCAGAGGGTGGAATGAGTGACACAACACAGCCGGCACCAGGATGACCAATGGGATTAGCTGGGTCAAGGCATCAGCCAGCTAGAGCAGCCGCGACAGGCCCAGCAGATGCCAAGGAGCGATCGGGTGTCACCTCTGCTCATCTCCATCTGCTTGTTCGGCTGACCCCAGAGTGGCCCCAGCTTTCTTTCTGGACTCACAGGCAGCTGGGACCTGAGGAAAATGAGTATCATGCAAGAGTGTTTGGCAACTGTGTGTCTGCTGTGTGCTCGTAAGTCATGGGAATGACCGGGGTGAGGTGTCAGCTTACAATTTCTGCATGCTTCCCCTCACTACAGAGCCCACCCTCTACCATCAGAGAGAGGGGACATGGCGGGTGGCAGAAATCTCTACACAGGTAATTTAGGGAATAAACATATCCCAGGAAGCTGGCTAGACTCTGGCTGGGGCTGTGCCTTCGGGTTACCCTGTGTTCAGCAGACTGGGGAAGATAAGCTTGAGCCCAAGGCCTCTGAATTTTAAGTGCCAGTTTGAAACCAACACTCTGAAATCAAACTTCTTGGCTTTGAATATTAGCTCAGCCATTTCCTGGAAGTGTAACCCCAGTCAAGTTTCCTAACTTCTCTGAGCCTCAATTTTCTCTTCTGAAAATTATGCTAAAAATATATACATCCTAAAGCAAAAGTTAAATGAAAGAATGTTATGAAGGGTCTTAGCACAAAAGCCTAAACGTACTAAGTTGTCAGTTAACAATTGTCAATGACAGCTATCGTCATTGTTAAAGTGTACGGAGGTGCTCACAAATAAGTGAGTGTTTTGCCCAGGGGCATTATATTCTTAAAGGAAAGGTCCTATCATTTCACTTAGAACTTTCACTCTAACCTCACAAAAATCTCCCGGTTAGAAGGCCTAAAATGCCCACTTCCAAGTCCTGTTCACATAATATTTCTATTAAGAGGTTTGTTGAGAAAAGAAGTGTCCAAAGATTAGATGAGGAATGTGTATCTGGTAAAAGTATTCCGCTGCACCATAGAAAAACTTGGAATCTCAATAACTGAGTCATTGAAGGCCTACAAAAATGCACAAGAAATCCCTGGGTTAAAGGATTTCACAATCTTACAGAGGAAATAAATAATATGGAAATTAAAAACAGGGTGCTAGGTGCTTTGATCAGAGTGAGCTTGGATGCCGTGGGAGTACAGAGGAAGGACACCTGAGCTATTCTCAGAGGGTGTGTGTATGTGTGTACGCACAGCCATGTGGTTTTGTACTCTCTCACAAGTAGGGAACGCTGTCTGATTCTAGGGAACGGTGAAATTCTAAATGTAAGGTATGCTTCCTGGGGAGAGACGAGAAGTAAGAGAAAAGGTAGCAACAGGGTAGAAGTAGTGACAACGGGCCACCATTTACCACCATGTGACCCGGAGGAAGTCACTGAACCTCTCTGAGCCTCAGTTTCTTCATTACAAAATGGGAATGGCAGCCCCTCACAGCTCACAGCACGGCTGTGCAGATTAAATGACACAAAAACAGCTCCGTGCCTGCACATTGAAAATGCTTGATAAATAACAGCTGCTTTTATTATCACTGCTATAAATGATCCCATGTTTCTCACAGTCCTGGGAAAGGAATCTCCCAAGGCTGTTAGGCTTTGGATCCAGTCTATGGCAATTGTCTTCTTCCTATACTTAAGTACATTTTTTGATTTCATCTTGAGTGCTAACTCTGATCAATTGATAATGGCTGGTTAGAGTGAAAAAGAGCACTGTGATCCATTGGCAATGTCTGAAGGGCCAGGGTGAGGCAGTGGTGCCATGAGTGCTTGGTATTTGCAGAGAGCTGGTATCGCTTCTGTCACCAAGACGGCCTACAGTTTTTCTGACACCACCTCTGGCTGGGGCAGGTGACACTTATCTCTCTACTTCTCCCTAATACCACTGTCTGTTCTCTATTTCTTATTGAAGCTCCCCTGTTCTCAGAAAGAAAAAGGCAAAACAGCCATATGCTACCAAACACATTTCTTCTTTCCAGCCTCTCCTTGATTCTCTTTCATGAGTCTGAGTCATCTCTCCACACCACCCCCCATCCCAGCTGAAATCACTGTTTTCCGCAGCACTTAAACTTTTCATATCCTCGGGACCTGCTTTCTATCTGGTTCAGAATGCCTCTAGGCATGGGGGAGGGCACCCAAGCCTTCTCTGCCTCAGGGGTTTCTTCTTGAAATATATTTTCTCTCCACATCAAAGTCCACTGGAAACAGAAACCTCAACCCATCAGGGGTTATAGATACATATGAATTCATCCATCACTTCCTCTAAACCATGGGTATCAAGAGTAACTCCTCTGCTAGGGCACAAGAAAGCATATTTCCTGTGGTGGCCAATGTGATCAGTGGTCCAGTACCCTTGAGGAGGTGACAGGAGGCATTTCCCTCTGTGTTGCAAAGCCCTGCAGTCGGTGTGCTCTCAGGGCCTGCCGCTCCTTTCTGACCATTATTCCACTGAGACCAGTTCAAGGAATCTTACTGAATAGCAACACAATCTGTGCACAGCATGATGCAGGCCACAGGTTCTGCAGCAAAGGAAATTCCATTGTGGAGGGAATGTCAACCAGCCCCAGAAGAGCCAACTTCGCTGGCCCTCAGAGCAGTAGGAAAGCTGAGCCCACAAATGGATCTGAGTGAACTTGCTGCGTTAGGAAAACTTTAGCAGCCTTTTCTTTCCCAGCTCTTGCCTCAGACAGGAAAATAAAACCAGAGTCATTGTATCTAAAGCAGAATTCTCCAAGCTTGAATCATCACACAGAGGAAAGGGGGATAAAAGAGGGAGAGAACGTTTAAAGTGCAGGTTCCCAGGCACCCAGCTGACCTACTAAGACTGTCATTGTTTAGTGCAGAACCCAGGAATCGGATTTTAACCTAAACATACCCCACAGGCGTCCAGGCACATGCTGAGATTCTCATGTGTGTGAAGTTTGAAACTCTGCAAAGAAAAGGTTAGTCAGCCATAGAACAGCTTCCTTCTTCACAGACCGGTGAAGAAATGCGCTGCCTGATTGCTGAGCAAAGTCTCATACCCCGACCTCCCGGAGACAAGGAACGTTTTCAGCTCTTCTCCCTCCCATGACAGCGCTTGTGTTGTGGCATCTCTGCTGCCCACATGCAAGCTCGGCACCTTCTCAGGAGGAAGGTGAGCTTTCCCCCATCTATTGCCATATTCTTAAATGGATCAATCCCACAGCAACATGTGCTGTTAGGAGCCAAGGGGCAAGACAGGTGTAAATTGTCATCTGTAACAGCCCTTCTTTAAGCTTTGAGAATGTCATACTCTTCTTTCCCCCACTTACGTTATTTCCCCCACCTACGTTCGTTTTATTTACTTCTGGATCTTTTTGATTGCAAATAATAGAATCTACTACCATGAGTTGAAACAAACAAACAAACAAAGGATTATAGAGTGACAGGGTAGGAAACACAGTCAGGCTTCCCAGGCAGTTAAAATCAGGATCTTGGCCAACACCAGGAACTGCAGCAGATACCGCTGACTCTCTGCCCAGCATTCTCCTCTTCCTGTTCCCTCACGGAGCCCACTGCCACTCAGGTGTGCATCCCTCCCCTGGAGAGCTCCACAGGCTCAGAGAAAGCTGGGCCCAACCCAGCTCCCAACATTGACCCTGAGGGGTCTGACACCTTGGCTCCCATTCTAGCTTGTTTAAATAATTTGTAGCATCTTCTGTAGTACCCTGAAATGAAATTCATATAGAGTATAATCTATGTATTTTATAAAATCAACATAATTCCCTAACTACAACATAAAGGATAAATAAGAGCTTGCTATAATAAAGTCATATACATTCCAGTTTGAACCTGCGTGTGCACAACTCCACTAAACGGCGTGATAACAGCGGTCCCTGTGAGAAGCTGCATTGTGAACTTGGTAACTGTAAGGAGGTATCAGGGTTTCTCAGCCTCAGCACTATTGACACTTTGGGCCAGGGGATGTCTGCACATTGCAGGATGTGTAACAGCATCCTTGGACTTTACCTACTAGATACTACCAGCAAACAACACACCCACAACCAAAAATGTCTCCAGATATTGCCAATGGCTTCTAGGAGGAAGGTCACTTCTGATTGAGAACTACTGGTATGGACCAATATAGCATGTATTGTGTTGGTAACTCAAATAGAAAAACTAGTGTGGCTGTTAGTGATATGATTTGTCTGAAAACAAATCCTGGAATAGTTCCAAACAAAGTGTAGTATAGTCTTTCCTCAGTTTGGCCACACGTTTGGAAAATTCAGGATGCAGCAGTATCTTGCAAAGCAATGCTTTGTGTTTATACGTAAATCAGGGTTTTAGAATGCACTCACATAATTATAAACAGAGCTGGTCCCACCTGCAGATCAGGTAAGAACGTAAAACAGTGCAGCTGCTTTGGAAAACAGTTTAGCAGTTTCTCCAAAATTTAAACACAGTTACCCTGTGACCCCAAAATCCATTCCTAGGGGTATATGTGTGTGTGTGTGTGTGTGTGTGTATCCAAGAGAACTGTAAGCATATATTCACACTAAACCTGTACATGAATGCTCAAAACAGCCAAAAAGCAGAAACAACCCAAATATCCATCAAATGATGAATGGATAAATAAAATGTGTTATCTTCAAGCAATGGAATATTATTCTCACCATAAAGGAATGGGATAATGATACAAATGACAACATAAATGACACTTGAAAGCACACTAAGTTAAAAAAAATCAGTTGCCGAAGGCCAGACATTACTTCTTCTCTTTATAGTAATGCCCTGCATAAAAACATTCCAGTCAATGAGGGACCACATATATGACAGTGGTCCCGTAAGACTATAATACCACATTTTTTGCAGTACCTTTTCTATGTTTAGACATCTTCAGGTACACGAATACCTACTATTGTGTTATAATTGCCTACAATACTCAAGACAGTCGTCTGTTGTGTAGTTTTGTATCCTAGAAGCAACAGGCTAAACCATAAAGCCTATGTATGTAGTAGGCTATACCATCTAGGTCTATGGAAGTCACTTTATGATGTTTACAGAACAAAATGTCCTAGTGTTGCATTTCTTAGAAAGTATCCATGTTACTAAGTGATGAATGACTATCAAATCAAATTCTCAGAATAGGCAAATCCATGGAGACAGAAAACAGATTAGTGGTTTCCTAAGGCTAGAGGTGGGAGGTTGAGTGATTACTATGGGTATGGGCTTTTTGAGGGGGGAGGGGAGGAGTCGGTGAAAATGTTCTAAAATTGATTGTAGTGATAGTTACATGACTCTTTGAATAACCTAAAAATACAGTGAACCATGCACTTTAAATAGGTGAGTTCTGTGGTATGCAAATTATATCTCAAGAAAGCTATTATTTTTAGAAATGTCCTGCAGATAAGAGGACAATTTGTTATTCTGCAGGACTATAGTGTGATCCTCTTTGCACTTTGTACTTTGCAAGACATTTATCTTCTCTTTCACTTGATTTTGCAAATCTTTGTGACAACAATAACAGCCCCTTGGTGAAATGAGTCATTGGTATCTAAGCCATTTACATAAATCAATTCCTTCTTGCCAGTGAATGGTTCAAGAATTCAGATTTAAGCCAATCAGTAAATATTTTAAGACAAGAATGGTCATTTGACTTGTTTTGGCTCAAAATAGAAGGAAGGAAAGACTTTTATGCAGTGGTTTGGGGGAGAGTAGTTTCTCTGTCTCTCTGTCTCTCTTTCCCCCTCTCTGGGCTTGAATAGAGACCAGCTTGTTTCTGATAGCTTCTGACAACCATTTGAAGATGATGAGTGAAACCAGCTGTAGAATGAAGCCAATCGCGTGGATGGTGGATGGTAAGGCAGAAAGAATCCAAGTCCATTTCCAAACTGCTGAATTAACTGACCCTAAAGCCCAGCCTGCCTTTTTATTTCCTGATATGTGAAATAATAAATTTGCATATTGTTTTAACTGCTTTGAGACCTGTCTTCTGTGAAATAGGATCCAAAGTAGAGAACCGGGAGTGAGATTTGCTGGAACAAGGTGGGGTCACAGCACATCTGTCCATTCCTAAAATATTTCCAGCTCTGCCAGAAAAGTTCAGGATGTAGAATCAATCCCATTTTCAAGGGAAAGGGAATACTAACAAGTGTGTGTGTTAGGGCCCCAAGTGTGTGTGTGAGGATTACAGTTCCAGTCAAGGCCCAGACCTAAAATGGAACATTGGCAGATTGGTCCATTTGAGGGCTAAGGTGAAAGGCGCAGCTAAAGCAAAGGCTTTACGATGATACTCAGAATTTGTCTCTACCATTGTTCGAGTTTCCTAGTGCTTGTAGGTATGTTAAGCTTGCCTTTTATTTATGTAATCATTTTATATTCATTGTCTTATAATCGTTTATTGCTGAGTCCCGAATCTGAAGTCTTCATAATTTTGACTTCGATCTCTGTTGTTTCTGCTGATTCCCACTCTTGGTATCTTGTTTCCTTATGTATGTGAGCACATTTAGCTCTGAATTAGGTCCTTGTCCTTAAAAACATTTGTGGCGCTTCTATGGTGACTTACGTTGAAGATGCTTTCCTATGGAGATAATTTGAGTTTGCCTCTAGCATACGCGTAGATACATCGTCAGTCCAGGACAATTTTAATGTAAATTCCTGGGCTGAGATCACGATAGACTCCACAATTGAGGAGCACATTATCAGCATCAGCATCATACCATTATTGGGCACTTATTTCGTACTTGCATTATCTAAGAACTTCACGTGCATTATCACACTTGTACTTCACAGAAACGATGATGCAAGTATTATAATTATCCCCATAGTACAGAAAGAAAACTAGGGCATGATATGTTAAGCAATCAACACAAAGTCACATAACCAGCTACTGATGGAAACACTATGGACCTGTCACCTAAAGTCCTACATGCCATGACCTACTTACTAAGATAAGAAAGTACTTAATAAATGCATATTGCTGATGTTCATCCCTTCAAGGCCATTCTTGTAAGTTTAAAAAGGAAATTGAAGTAAAGATATAAGCTTGGCTGGATTTAAATTTTGAGATGCAGTTCTCTAATCTCCATTTCCCTCCATGCAACTTGGACGGACTGAGTATGCCTGTAGTGAAACACCAAACAAGGTTTGACCATGCAAATGCCGTGTATAGATAGAATGGTGACCCTCGGCCAAACTCCCAGAAGAGTAGACCCTTGAGATTCACAAATGCTCTGAACTCACAACCAAATGTAAAATTGTTTTGCAGAAAGAGAGAAAGTTTTGCAGTACTGTCAGTAATAGCTCTGAATAAGTTATCCAGGGGAAAAAAAAATTGAAAGAAATTTTTTGGAGTTTCCTGCTAACATTAAGCCAGAGAGTAAGTGTGAATGGAGGGTCCCCAAGTATAATTTTTTGAAAGGAGCATAGGCCCATTATCCTGCTTTGCTAATCAGATTCTCATTGCCTATCCTTGGGGTCATACCCTCAAGTGGTCTGGAGACTCCCAAGTCAGGTAATGAAACACATGAACCAGGTGATCCAAGCTACTGTCACTGCCTTAAGTCAAGGTTTCCTCTTTATTCACCTGGGCAATGCAAATTGATTCTAGACTGGACTCTCATCTCCGGTTGACAGTGAAAACCTTAAGGGCAGAGACTTCTGATCTTTTACCAATGAACGCCTAGTACACTGATGATACATTTACCTACTGGTTCAGGGAGCAATTATAGTAGAACCCCTGTAAGCTGACTACCTAAGAGACTGTAACAAACTAGTCGAGTGCACGGAGTGTTCAACATAAGGAGCTAGGCCTACTGTATTGATTTTACATTTGGTGCATGTCTGGTCTATGGAAATTAGGCCAACTTAAGGAGATGGTCAATGTAGGGAGGTGGTCAACTATGGAGGTTCTACTGCATTTGTTGAACATCTACTCTGCTAGTCATTGAAAATATAATGGTGGACAAACACCTGAAAGGTACTTGCTCTTATGGGGTATATGGTCTAGTGAGGAGCACATGTTGCCAAATAATAACAACCAAGTTCATGTTTGCAAACTCTGATAAGCGTAATGAATGAAAGGAACTCAGGACATTGAGAATCTGATCTGTTCTGGGGCCTCAAGGGAAGCTTGAATAGAAAATGGCATTTGAGTGAAGATCTGAAGGGTATAGTTTAGTAAGCTAAAGAGGAGAAAAACTTTCAGGCAAAGGGCACTAATTGCAAAGCCCCTATCCCAAAGAAGCAAAGGACAGAATAATCAATTGTTAAAACTTGGATTTGTGAATGAGTAACTGAGTGACTCAGAATAGCAAGTAACAACTCTATGGCAGGTTATCACATGCCAGGAATTACTCTAAATGTTTATGTCAACTCATTTAAGCTCTACCATAACCCTATGTGGTAGGTATTATCATATCTTCATTTTATAAATGAGGAAACCAAATTACAGAAAAAATATGTAACTTGTTATGGCTAAACAATTAACAAACTGTAAAACTAGGATTCGGGCTCATGAGTCAGGTTGAGGCAGAAAACCAAGACTTTTTTGGTGATCAGTGAAATCCCTGGAATGATACGTTATCATGACATAGAGCCAATAGCGTGGTCTGAGACAGGAAACTCAGTTCTAAAATTGAGTCTATGAGATCCAGAAGCAAAGTCCTTTAGAAGATATAAGATGCTCTGGGCGGCACCTGTGGCTCTGTGGGTGGGGCGCTGGCCCCATGTACTGGGGGTGGTGTGTTCAAACCCGGCCCCAACCAAACTGCAACAAAAAGCCAGGTGTTGTGGCAGTCACCTATAGTCCCAGCTACTTGGGAGGCTGAGGCAAGAGAATCACCTAAGCCCAGGAGTTGGAGGTTGCTATGAGCTGTTACACCACAGCACTCTACCGAGGGCTACAAAGTGAAACTCTATCTCAAATTTAAAAAATAAAAAAAGATATAAGATGTTCAAAGGAATATGGAACATAAGGAATAATGTAATGGCATTAAACCCATAGCAAGGTCTTTAAAACTCAGTTAAAATGCTATTGTAAAAAAAAAAAAAAAAGACTGTTAAACTCTATAAATCAAAGAAAAATAGTAGAAAGGAATAAAACAAAAATACTATTAACTAAATCAAAGGTAAATAAAATATTAAGATAATCAGCATTATTTCTTTTGAATATCCTTTTCTTAGAAGTGCATACTGTAAACATCCTGAACATTATTTCTTCTTACATCCCCCCCACCCCCTGCCCCGGTCTCCATCATCTGTAAACAGACCGTGGTTATCATCTTGTATCCAAGTGCAAGAAACGTTGGAATTGGGAAACCCTGGAAAATCCCTTATTTCTTCACAATAAGTGTGTTCAGATGATCCCTACTGGGAGGTTCTTTCTGGTTGTCAGATGAGACTTTGTTCCCTCTGATGCTCCTACTTGCATAAATCCAAAATCCCAGTTACGTTGTAGGGTCGTGGGACCCGGCAGGCAGGCTGCCAGCAGCTCTGCCAGTGCCAGTTACCTTCAGAAAACCAAGGCATCTTTTATTACTCAAGGATCCTCCAAGTAAGCTTTGCCCTCGAAGTGTTACAGTCAAGTTTTTAGCAAGTCGAACATTCCAGGGTACTTAGGTTGTTCTTTCCTTTGAGATCTCCTCTCTCCTCCCTCCTTTTCCCCTCTCTTCCCCCGACCCCCTTTCCCTGGCTTGTCTCTCTCTGTGTCTCTGTCTCTTTCTGGATTTTTCTTTCCCAGCCTCTTTGCTCCTCTTGGCCTCTTTTAAGAGCAAATACTGGCAGGCAATGAATCAAAGCGGGCTATTTTTGCTCTCACTGTGAGAATGTTTACAACATATTGAAAACTCGGCCTGTGGTTTAACGTTGTATATATTTTCAGAAAAACTGACTGGTTTCCAAATTCAGGGGTTGACTGTGAAACCCACAGAGGGCTTTATGTATAAGGCCAATCCCTCAGGTAGCTGCCCTGACCCTTTGAGCTCACATCGCCTCAACTGTGGCCCCACCTGGGTAGAACCAGAAGGACGGGCCACTGCCCAGCTTTATTTCTGAATCATGCTGATTTCAGGACTCAGAATTATGAAAAAAGAAACTCAGAAACTAAGCACAGCCAGGAATTCTGTGAGCACTCTATCTCTGACCTAATTAAATGATTCTTCCTACTCAACCAAGCTGCCCTCAAATGTTCTGGATACGTGTACCACTCTATTAGAATACACTTAATCTTGAATATATTTACCATGAAATATGAACATAGTAATTACAGAATTTTCCATTCAACATCCCCTATCATATTCCCAGCATACTGGATTCTGTTAGAATAGCATTTAACTGTTTTCATATGGGTTTCAGCCGCCGATATCCTGCGCTAAAACCTGGTCAAACTCTTGTTCTTTTTACTTTTCTTTTCTCTCTCTCTCTCTCTCTCTTTTTTTTTTGCTATGACTCCAAGTTTTAAAATGGGATTAGGGCTGACCTAATTTTGTAAGAGCCTCCTGCTGATTTATCAGCTGATAGCAAGTCTGAAGTATTCAGGCCAATTAAACTGGTTCACAGAGTATTGCTCAGCGGATAAATATGAGGTGGAAACATCCAGGAGGTCTTCTTTTATCTATAGCTGAAATCAGAGAGAGCCACGCATACTGACTGGTGTTTGTCAGAGTGGTGGGGAAACAGCCCACTGGTGCTCACTAAAATCTGTGCTGACAGCGACTCCTGTTAATAGAAACCTCAAGCAAAGCCGCTCACACGTGGTCACCACAGACAGAGTGGGGCCAAAATCCGGCTGGGCTGCTTTCTTGGACTGGGGCTAACTTTCCACTGAGGTTTCGATCCTTAGCGTGGCATTGAGTCCTCGTTTTGTGAGTGGCTTCTATTGTCTAGCTACTCGGCTGGCTCACACCAGGCAACACAGGGCCTGTTGTTCCAATCCGTTTGGAGATTCTGTAATTTAAACAACACAGAGCGTGGGCCAGCCTTAAGAATTACAGCCTAGTTTAACTGGATTTTAAAAACTGGTTAAACTAGGCTACCCCTCCCTTGGTCTTGGATCTGCTGTTTTTGTTTTATTTTTGTTTTTCTTTCCCTTCTATTCAGAAGATAAGTTTATTGGCTTTAGAAAAGTAAAAATATAAGAAAATGGAAAATGATAGATAGGTTGGAAAGATTTATTGGTACTGACACAATAGTCTTACCTTTAACAAAGAATTTCTTTAAAATTTCTAGCATTTGCTAATGGCATTGGCAGCATTATACTATAGTTGCTTGTTTGTGGTCTGACTTTCCCTTTAAAACAGTGTTTCTCAAACTCCACTGTCCCTCAGAACTGCTTGTTAAAATGCAGGCTGTTGTTGCCCCACCCCCAGGGATGCTTTTCAGTAGGTCCAGGTGGGACCTGAGAATGTCTTTCTAATAACTTCTTGGGTGATGCCTCTGCTGGTCTAAGAATAACGACACAAGACTATGGGCTCCTTGAGGGCAGGAAGAGTCTCACCCATCCTGTATTCCTAGCACTTTGTCCCGTGTCTATGACAAATACATAGGCAATAAATGATTGACTGTACCAACTTATTCAATTATTATTTATTCAGTATATCCAAACTATTCTAAACACTAGAGATTCCACAGTGAATAAGACAAAGAAGCTCCATGTCCTTGGACAGTTTTCATTGTAGTTGGGCAGTCCCGTAAGAAACAAATGAAGAACTGTATAATAAGGTGATGGCGAACTGCACTAAGTGCTATGAAGGAAGCTAAAGCCAGATGAAAGGATAGGAGGTTATGGGAGGAGGAGGAAATGAAAGAGCCAAAGAAGGCCTTTTTGAGGAGGAGACAGCTATAAAAAGCTGAACAGAATGACTGAACAAGCCTTGCGAAGATCTAGTGGAGAAAGGTTTCAGGTTGAAGGAACAGCAAGTACAAAGGCCCTGAGGCAGCAGTGGGCTTGACATTTTCAAGATAGACTCAGAAGGCCAGAGAGGCTAGAGTAAAATAAGTTAAATGAAGAATAATAGACAATAAAATCAGAGAGATAGTAAAACAACTCTTAAAAAGCAATGTAAGAGAGTTTGAACTTTTATTTTGAGTATGATGGGAAAACAATGAAATGTTATGATTGGGGAAGAAATATGGTGTGATTTTGTTTTAAAGATCATATTAGAGAAAATAATGTTAAGCAGGGAAGCCAGGCAGAGGCTACTGCCATAATCCAGATACACAATGATGATCATTTAGTAGAATATTGGTGGTGAATGAGATTTGAGACATATTTTCAAGGTAGATCCAACTGAAATTGCTGGTAGATTGGATATGGAGTCTGAAAAGAGGAAAGAATCAAGGGTGACTCAAATTTAATATTTTAACTGAATGGGGGTGACATTTGCTGAGGGGCTAAGCTACATGTGATTAATTTTGTTTGAGACATGTAATTAGACATCCAAGCAGAGATATTGAGTAACTATGTGAGTCTGGAGCTTACTGGGGAAGTTCATGTTGGAATGTAGATTTGGAGGTCATTAGTGGAGAGATGGTCCTGAAGCCATGGCACTCAGCAGGGTCACCTAGAACATGCATACAGAGAGAACAAGAGAGAGGATCAAAGGAAAGCCCTGGAGTACCCACATTTTGAGGATGGGAAGGGGCGAAGAGCCAGAAGTGTTTCCAGAAGGAAGGGTAGTCAACTGTGTCAAATATTGCTCAGTGATTAAGTGACACAAGGACTGAGAATTGACCATTGGATTTGCCAAAATGGAGGCCCTTGGTGAAAGCAGTTTCAATGAAGTGGTGGGGATGAAAATCTGAGTGGAATGAGTTAGGAAAGAATGGTAAATGAAGAAGGGAAGACAGTGAGTGGAGGTAACTATTCCAATGAGCGTTTCTTATAATGGAAAGCCAAGAAATGTGACAGGGATGGGAATGAGAAGTGGTGACTTCAGAGGGCTTTCAAAGATTGTTTAGCCTGGTTGTAAGCTGGTAGAGACCATCCAGGATAGAGGGAGGAAAGGACGATCTGGGAAAGAGCAGAGTCAATAGCAGGAGTGAGGTGCTTGAGTAGGTAAGAAAGAAAGAGACCCGGTATACAAGTTGTGAGATTATTCTGAGCAGAAACGTGAGCAGGGACTGGAGATGAGAGCACAAATGGAGCACATGTGAGGAGTGAGTGGAACGATGGGAGGGATGTTTTCCAACCAGGATTAGGGAAACAAAATTTTAATAAGCACAAGAGTGTCACCTCTATGAATGACAGAATACACTAAATAAGAAAATGTAACCAAGTTGCTGAACAATGCTGTGTCCCACTTGATATCCATGGCAATATGTATAATGTGAAGCCCAAGAGCTTGGTTATGTTTCCTCCAATCACATTTCCCTGCTGGGGGTCAAGCCTGAAGCGGGTAAAGGGTTGGGTCTGGGCATAACCAGGGTTGCAATGTGCTGGGCAAGAGGCAAGGAATTTGAGAGTATGTGCAAAAGAGTAAGGATAATGATAGACCTCAGAATTTCACAGGGATCAGCAGAGAAAGAAGGATATGGATAGGAAGGAGTTCTCAGGGGAGGACAAAGGGGCAGAATCCATGATTGGAAGCCTTGAAGGGGTGAATGGAATTATTGTGCTTGGAAAATAAATTTGAAGGATAAGAGGAAGTGTAGTTCTTGCACTGATGACAACACATAGCATTGGATTCCGGGTGTGAGCAGACTGAAGGAGGTAGAAATAAAGATTACTGCGAGTGATCAGTCAACAGACAGGCAGGCCAGCATCTTGGCTGCATCATGGAGCCAATGGATTGAAGCAAAAGCAGGCAAACAGCTCAAAGTGATGAGAAGTATCACTCCAGGTACAACCACTGATCACCTCCAACTTCAGTGTTTTGAACACAACAGAAAAATAAAGGAGAATAACCTGATAGCCTCAAGGAGCATGTAAATGTCAAGCTATAAAGAAAGTCTATGGTGGAAACACAACCTACTTTATAAGCAATATACTTCTTACACACACACACACACACAAAAAAAAAAAACATTACCCATAAACTGAAAGAAACTTGGAGGGTCTTTTTATCAGTTTTGCTCAAAAAATATTCGAAAATATTTGTATGTTTATAATATTTGTACAACCCTAAATGGAGTCTAGGTGAACAATTTTTTGTGATTCTGAGTAATTCTTTGAAACCAAGATTTAGACTGTTCCAGGCAATTCCTTGTGGCTTCAATAGCAGCAGTAGTTGGGTGTGTCCATACAGCTTGTTTAAATTCATTTAATCTTTTCAGTAAACCTAGAAAGTTCCAGAAACAAGTGATAAATAAGACCAGTCCTTCTGCTCTGGAATTTCACAATCACGTTTCTTTTGTGTCCACTGTGCCTCTTGTAACCAACTTCATGGTACCTTTCCTTACCTTGGCTCTTGAAAGATCAGAGCTAACTGTGTGGCCTGCAACTAAAAACGTATAGGATTTCCCAGCAAGTGCTTTGTGAACGAACCTATTTTTTTTTTCTTTCTTGTTCCTTTGTCTTATTTTTCTCAACTATCTTAAACACTTTGCTCTTACATGTGTACATTTTCAAGCCTCTTAAAGTCCTTCATGAACATGTTTAAGAATAAATAAATATTATATAGTACCAGGCACGATACTATTGACTTTAGTAAAAGTGGCTTTAGTCTGGGTTTTTATTTTTTTTAACTACATTTTGGCGCAGGTAACTGGAAACTCTGGAGCTGAGCAAACTGGATTTTGGTGCTTCAGTAATGTCACAAAGCTGCCGCTGTTCCTCTCTAGACTCTGATTTTTCCTCTGTTAAAACTTTAGTTCCAGATAGGAACTCTAAAAGTAGTGACAAAAAGAAACACAAGGCATTTTCTCCTGGAAATCTTAAATTTTAAAAGCATTCCTTCTTAGCCACTGGTACCTTGCTTGAGCTGGTAGACTCCTTCAGACCAATCCTTCTTGCTAGGATAATACCATGTTCTATTCAGATAGGTCTGATCCACACATCCAGCCCTGGGGTGGGGGATAATGTTAGCCCAACGAGGACCACATGGATGAAGAGATGAAGAAAAGATAGTTTCCATAAAGGAAAATCGGTGCTGTGCCAAAGACAATGGACTGGAGCACTAGCAATAGCAAACCACCGATGTCACCACTCCAAATTTACAGTCTAGTTGGGGAGATAGGTCATAGGTACAAGAAATGATGTGAGGCAGTGCACAGATGATAAGTGCCAACATAATGGCACACGCATTATGTCTGTCACAGGATGGCGTAGGAAGAGGAGGTCATTTTGAATGAAACACTCTAATCATTCAATAATAATTTGCTGAAGTCCTTCTATGTATCAGGCTCTGTCCTAGGTGCTTGGAATACATCGATGAGCAAAACAGACAAAGCTTCCTGGCCTCCTGGTGTTGATATCCCCAGGCAGACAATAAACCATAGATGTAAAAATAATAACTATAAAGTTTATTAGAAGCCAATGGGTACTCTGTAAACAGGAAAAAGTAGAGTAAGGTAAGGAAGACTAGAGATGCTTTAAGATTAGAGTTGGACTCACTGAGAAGGTGACATTTGAGTAAATACTTGGAGAAGCTGAGAGAATGAGTCCTGTGGACATCTGGGGAACAGCATTCCAGACAGAAGGACCAGCCAGAGTAAAGGCTCAGTGGCTGCATTGTACCTGAAATAGTCTAACACCGTCACAGAGGTCAGTGCAGCTAGAGTGAAAAGAACAGAGGTGGCAGAAGAAAGCTCAGGTCAGAGAGGTGATAGTGGGGCAGTGAGAAGTGGAACAGATCCAGATGGGTCTTTCAAGCCTTTGTACATACTTTAACTTATAACCTTAGTGAAAGGGGTCTGGCAGAGGAGTGATCTCTTCTGACATACAGTTTTAAAGGGTCACTCTGGCCACTGTGTAAGAGGACAGGTTGCAGGTGGAAAAGAATAGGAGCAGGTAAGAAACCATGAGGGAGCAACTGCATTCATCCAGTAGTGAGCCGACAGTAGCTTGGTATTTGCTGTGGAAGTGGGAGTGAGCCAGAATCTGAACATGTGTTGAAGGTGGAGCCAGTAAGATTTCCACTTTTCAAAAGACATGAGCTTTAAGAAACAGGTACATTCAACAAGCAGAGACAGAAAAAGAACATTCCGAACTAAATGAAGCAAAGCAGAGAAAGCACAGCGAATGTAAAGAGAAAATGTGATTGGAGTGGAGAATTGATACAGGGAAGGATGGATGGTCAGTGTGGGGTCGGATGTTGGATGTCTTCAATGTGAATCCAGGATTGCATCCTGTCCTTAGTGAGAAGCACTGAAGTATTTGGATAACAACAACATGGCAGAAGGTTAGCACTTAGGGAAATGAATTTGATGCTAGGAGGCATTGGCAGGTGAGATGCTGGAGGAGGGGACCTCTCTCAGAAGCTACAACAGAATAAGTATTTGGACCAAAGTGACACAGCATTGTCACTTTGTGGGGATAAGAGAACAGGTTTTAGCAGAACAGGCAAACATAGGTGGGATTCGGATTCCATCCTCTTGGATATGGTCGTGCTATCTGGTCTCTCTGGGTCTCTTTTTCTAATTTGTAAAAATGAGCATAACTATGACATCATAAATATTAAAGTCCTTTGTCCAATACCTGGCACAGAGTAAAAACTCAAAAATACATTCTTAACTATTGTTACAGTAACATTTTTAATTCAAATGGAATGGAAGGAATTAATATATATTGAAGGAATGAGGGAAGCAGAAAATCACCATCAGAACAGCACTGTAATAATACGACAGGTGAGATCAGCTGCTGAACACTAAAATTAGTGGTCAAAAAATTGAGAAAAAAATGGCATACCTGCACGGTCTTGAAGTATCTCCCCCAAGATATTTATTAATTACAAAAATGAAGAGGATTAGCTTTAGAGTAGAGAAACTCAGAGGACATCATGTTATCCAGTTGGTGAAGATGAATATTGCTCTGGTCACAGATTGGAGATATGGTAACTAAATGTACCATAGGATCTTGTAACTTAAAAAAGAAAATTCCTACAGAAGCTAGTGAACTTTGAATAAAGGCTACAGTTTAGCTAATGGTATTATACTTATGTTAGCATCTCAGCTTTGATAGTTGTACAATGGTCATGTAAAATGTTAGAATTAAGGGAAGTTGGATGATAGAGGTATGGAAATCATCTATACTAGTTTCACCTTCTCTGTAAGATTAAAACTTTTTTAAAAATAAAAATTTTTAATGAAATGAAAGAAATAGCTTTGGAAAGGCATCAAAGAAGGAAGCACCAACAGTACTTGATTGGTTGGGTTTGAGGAAAGAAGGAGTGGGTAGTTCAAAGCCACCTGGAAGATTGTTCCTTGAGATGTTGTAGTGTAGTGTCCCAAGTTGGGGAAGCTTGAGTGAGAAGCTCTGCATTTGTGTGTATGCATGTGCACGCACGTGTGTGTGTGTGTTTGAGAGAGAGTGTGTCTCTGTCAGAGACGACATAATCACTTATACTTTAGACGTGTGTACAGAAGTCATCAAGGCTGCTGGGTAATGGAAGAAAATATGCAAATTAGATAAATCAGGTTCACAGTAAACTGTAGAGAATGATATTTCGAGACAATTGTATAGACAAGATCTCCATAGATGAGGATGTAGGAAGATATGAGGAGACCTCAATGGACAACTGAACATTGGTGACTTTTTTTTAAATTTAAGAATATTAAGAGGTACACTTGTTTTATTTATATACTGTTTTTTTCACAAATTGAGTCAAGGTTATAAGCATGTCCCTCACCCCGTTCTAAGCACTATGCCCATCCCCTTCTCCCCTCTCTCATTGATATTACTTCCATGTGTGCACTTAAGTATTGATGATGGGATCCAATCTGGTTGGAAGAATAGATGTGTTTGGTCCTCCATTCCTATGATGTTTCACTTAGAAGAATGGTCTCTAGATCCATCCATCTTTTGTCCCAAAAGATACTAGATCATCATTTCCCTTTATGGCTAATTAGTACTCCATGGTATGTACATACCACATTTTATTAATCCACTCGTGTATTGGTGGGCACTTGGGTTGTTTCCATTATGAATTGTGCTGCTCTAAACATTCGTGTGCAGGTGTCCTTTTTATAAAATGACCTTTTTTTTTTTGAATACATACCCAGAAGTGGGATTACTGGATCAAATGGTAGGCAACTTTCATATAACAATGAAAGAAGAAAAACCAAAGAAGGGCAGGGATAAGAACAAAGAGAGAATCAAGCCCATGTAGCATCATAGGAACTAAGAGAGACTCCTAGGAGGTCAAGCCAACCTTGACCACTGCTATTGTCAGACCAGGTAGGAAAAGGACTGAGAGGAGGTCTGAGAGCTTGGTGAGTAAGCAGCAAGGAGTATTTTTTCAAGAAGACCATTTCAGTGCATCAGAATACACGGAGGCCAGATAGCAGTGGAGAAGTGAAGAGGCAGAGGCATGGGTGGCTTCTTCTGGAAGCCAAAGGCATACTTCTACTTGGAGTCTCAGATTTGAAAGGACCTAGGAAATCTGATATTCCTTCATTCACTCATTGGATAAATATTTGAGTCCCAACTATGTGCTTGGTGCAACAGATATACAATAATTGCTACTTTTAGAAAGCTTCAATCCTAACAGTCATCTGCCATTTTCCATGGGGGATTGATTCTAGGACCTCCCTTAGATGCCAAAATCTGTAGATGCTCAAGTCCCTGATGGTATAGTATTTGCATATAACCTACGCACCCCCTCCCGTATACTTTAAACTATCTCTAAATTACTTGTAATACCTAATATAATGTAAATGGTATGGAAATAATTGTTATTTTTCCTTGTCTAGGGAATAATGACTAGGAGAAAAATCTGTGCATGTTCAGTCAGTACAAGTGTAACATTTTTCCCAGAATATGTTAGATCCACTGGTTAGTTGAATCCACACATAGGAAACTACAGATAAAAAAAAGGCTGAGTGTATATTCTGCACGCTGCTGTTCACACTTCTCAAAAGATGTGCTAACCTAGCAAGTTTTGAATTTTCTTTCTGGAAGAGACTGAGAAAGACTTGGATGAGTTCACATTGGCACATCTTTTTAACTCAGTGTGAGGAGTCTGGCTGAGATCACAATGGCTTATTATGTGATCCAGGCTTTGAACATTTGATCCACTGTTAGATCTCCTAGGTGTGGCTTATTTTATTCCTGAGTTTGAGGAAATCCCTTCTTTTGTTCCCCAAAGAACACAAAGCCATGACACTATACTTAGTCTGACTGGACTTCCAAATTTCCCAGCATGAGTTTTATGAGTAATATGCTTGCTTTAAAAATCTCACTCATAAATTATTGAGTTCAATTTTATAAATAAGAATGAATTGGCATATTAAAACAACAAAACTATGCTTTTAGTATTACAGTAGGCAATTGACAAAGAATAAGTTTTGTAGGACAAAATTTGGTTTGACTAGATTCTAGTCAAAGAATACTGATTTGCATGAGAAAAGTATGTATATAAGAACACAGCTTTAAGGAAAACACCTGGTATACTGTAGGGTCTCCATAAATGTTAAGTTAAATGTCTAGGAATGGAGAAAATCTAAAGATGGTTTATCACTTGCCTGCATTTCTCAAGGACTGTTAACTGCTGTTTGTGGCTAAAGATTAATAGTAAAGATCAGGAGAGTTCATGGTAGGAGTTCATGTTGGTCTGCAGGAATTCTACCATACTAAAAGAAAAGAGAAACTCAAAAAGGGTATCAGAAAAGGATAGCTCATTTCCTGTAAATTTCCAAGGATGAGTCAACAGCTTTTAGAAATTCTGGCCTACTTACTATGTATGTGACCTCATCCAAGTTATGAACCTCTCTAAGTCTCAATTTCCTTATCTGTAACGCAGAAAAGACGTAATACTTATTATTTCATAGGGTTGTTTTGACTATTTAACAAGACGATTTATAGTACAGGGCCAGCACATAGTAAATGATCAATAAATGATCATCATTTTTCTCATCTTCCCTTAAATAGATTTGGCAGAGCTTGTTGTATTTATTCATCTTTTGGTCTCTAATATCAGAAGTCTGAGCAATGTCTCCAGCTGGAAAAAACTACCTTCCCATGGTCCCTTATACACAGGGATGACTGATGATGTGTGTGGAGAACCCTTGGGCGGGGGGGGGGGGGCTTCTGGGAGAGCACTCTCCCCTTGCTCTTCTCTCACCTCCTGCTCAGCAAGCTGAAGGTCAGAGCTCCAGCAGCCATCACACACTCTAAGGATGGAAATCATGCATTGAGGCCAGCAGAGCAAAAAGACAGTGGGAAGCAGGATCTACAGTGATTCTGAGGAGCCTCCATGCCAGCCTCACATGACTGTCTCTAATATTCTACGTGAGGGCAAGTAACTGCCTAATTGGCTTGAGCTAATATGGTTGGGTTTCTCTCATTAAGCACAAAAAGGAATTGCAAACTATTACATCAAATAACTAAACTAGGAGATCTTCTGAATTTCCATCCACTTCGATGTTGACCTGCCAACAAATGACTTACACAGTTGTAACAAGTTTGTCTCCCTTGTTCATCCATCATTAACCACCGTGAAGATAAACTGGTTTTTCCCTTCGACCTAGCATTCCCTTTGCCTTTAGGGTGATAAATATCCCTCACTTCCTTACAACTTTGCCTACTGATTACTGTACTCCCAGCTTTCCCTTCTGCCTCTGATCTGCACACACACAGAGAAACTTGAGCTCTGACCTAGACATGCAAGGATGTTTTAATTAGGAAAGTGAATAGAAATTCTAGAACAGTTTCCAACAGTGGAACTGAAGCCTTAGCCAAATGGATTTCTGGAACAAAACAAAATGATTGAGGCGTGTGCATGAGTGAAGTGTATTTTTACGAGAAGACTAAGCATCGTATAGTGGTTCTGCCCACCATGTAGAAACAGAAAAGTTCATCTCTCCTACAGTGGAACACTGACCTCACTCTCCATTCCAAACCTGGAGTGATAAGAAAGAAAAGAGATCAAAGATAAGAATACAAGAGACCTGCTGGGCAAATTACGCGATGGGGTCACTTTCTTCAGCTCAGGAGCACAGAAGGCAGATCACTAACTCTATTGCCTACTTCAGTCGGGTGAGTGTTTAAAAAAAAAAATACATGAACACCTGGTTTGTCATTCATTTTTCCACTTTGCTAAGAGACAGGAGTTTCAGGGGTATTTTTATACTCTAAGAAAAACAATACCGCAAGCACCATAGTAAATGGCCAGCTGAAGGAGCCTTGATGTCAGGGAGAGACAAGCTAGAATGCCAGGGATCACGAGGAACCAAGGGGGCCTGCCATCTCTAAAGGGGGCCTCCCTCCTTCCCTCCAGCAACTATTTCCATGCCAGAGCTTCTAATTTTTAAAAAAGAAAACCCAGAAACTCATATTTTTGTGTGAAACCTCCCAACTTCTGAATGTTGGCTCATAATATTAAAACTCTGTGGGAGCCAAATAAAACACATCAGCTGGGCTAAATATGGCCAGCCTATGCCTGAGCCTCGATAAAGAAGAGAAAACAAAGACCAGCAGGAGAGGACTCTGAGACAAAGACAGATGTTCACTCGTTTAATAATAGTGTCCATTCAGGTGGTCTTTGTGTGACTGAAAAACCAAGAAGTAGGACATGACAAGGGATTATTAAATCCAGCAAGAAACTTAGAAATTGAAGCATTAGGAAGAAACTTAAAAAAATTATTGAGAGGAAGTCTCTAAAAACTCAAGCAAAATGGGGGAAAACTTATATATTAAGAACTAAGAAAGAAAGAAATGGTAGGTGTGGGGGCCAGCTTCCCATAAGGATTGGCCCTCAGCTAAGCTCCCAGTAGTCTTGCCTGGTGCCCACGCTCATGCATTTCCCTCCCGCACTGAACAGGGTTGGCCTGTGTAATCGACAGGGTATTTGCAGAAATAATGGACCATAACATCCTCCAAGGCTAAGTCATAAAAGACACTTTGGTTTCCATCTTGCTGTTTCCTAAATCACTCAGTCTGAGGGCAGCCGTCTTCCATGTTATGAGGACACTCAACAAGCCCCATGGAGCAGCTCGTGTGAAGAAGACCTGAGATGTGCCAGCAGCCATATAAGCAAGACCCTCCAGCCTGCCAAATAACTGCAGCCCCAGCTGACATGGGGGGTCTGAACCACCCTGCAAAGGCACTCCTCAATTCCTGATCCATAGAAAACAAGATAACAAAGGTTTGTTGTTTTAATCCACTAAACTCGGGGGCTAATTTGTTACACAGCTGTGGCTAGCTCAGAGTAGAAAAATAGCAGCATTGGATATAAACCACCAGTCTAAAAGTTTAACACAGAAAAAAGAGAGAGAGTGGGTGGAGGGAAGAGAGCATGGAAGCAAATCGTGTAATGACAAAGAGCCTGGGCTTTTTAAACAAACCAGACATGAATTTGAAACCAGTACTGACACCTGCTAGCTATGTGACCTCGGTAAACACTAAAAGTCTCCAAGGCTCAATTTCTTCTTTCTTTCTTTATCTCTCTCGTTCTCTTTTTTATTTTGGCTTTTTGAAAAAAAAATTATTTCAAAACAACTTCAGGCTTACTGAATTATTATAAAGGTGATACAGATGGTTTTCATGTGCTCTTCCTTAAGCTTCCTCTAATGTAATATCTCACGTGACCATGATACAATCATTGACATTTAAGAAATTAATAATGGAATAATACTGCTAAATAAACCATAGACTTTATTTGAATTTTAGTTTTTCCATTGCAGTTAGTTGTCCAATCTCTTCCAATCTGACAATTTCTCAATCTTTCTGCATCTTTCATAACCTTGATGCTTGATTGTTATTTTTTGCTTAAAAAATACATTTAATTTATTTTTAATTTTTATTGAATTGAATACATTATGGTGCACATGTGATATTTTGATCCATGAATAAAATGCGTAATGATCAAATCTGGGTATTTAGAATATCTGTCACCTCAAATAACATATATATATTTGTATTTTATTTGTGTTGAGTACACTACAAATCTTTTCTTCCAGCTATTTTGAAATACGCAATAAATGATTGTTAACTATAGTCACCCCACTGCACTACTGAACACTAATACTCATTATTTCTCTCTAAATGTACATTTGTACACATTACCTGATCTGTCTTCATGTCCTCCGTTACCCACTTCCCAGCCTCTGGTGACTAATTCTACTTTCCCCCTCCATGACATCAGGTATTTGTTTTATCTGTGTTCTCAAAATAAGAGTAGCTCCTTCACACAGCTGGAGTGTAGATTAAAAGACAAAGTGTGCAGAAAATAACCCACATGGCACAGAGCAGACACTAAGTGTACAAGGTATTAGTAGTCCCTTTACTGAAGGCAAACAGCATACTCTTCCGAGAAGAGTGTGCCACTCTTTTCAGAGAAATAATATCATTTCAATGCTTCTCTTTCCTTTTTCTTTTACTTTTCTGAAATAATTAGGAACTTGATTCAACTGTATTATCCTAACTTTCTGTGTATTCAAAGTATTCCAAATAAGAAAAAGTATAAAAAAGAGAAGCAAATACATCTAGAAAGTATTTGAATAGAAGTAAGTGTTTCCAAAAAAAAACCTTTTTTTTCCTCTGTTGAGCAACATAGACATCATGCTCAGTACATTCCCAAACCCTTCAACATCATCTGATGACAGATGGCTCATGTCAGTTCCATGTTTACTACTTTGAAGAGAGTAAATTTCATCAAGAGCTAATGTATGCATATTCTCAGTCTCTAAGGCTTAGCGTTCTCACTTATAGCAGCAATTCTTCTAAAAGCAGAAATAAATAAAAACATTTAAGGCAAAGTAAATTGACTTGGTTGGTATAATTCTTTTTTCATTTCTTTTTTTCAAATTAATGATAAATCTCATCTACCTAAAGTATGCACCATAATCCTTGCATGGTCAGTAACAAGTCAGCACCAGCAAGGATTAGTTTGTTCTCACCAAAGATTGACAAAGTTCCACCCTGGTTTTCAGACATCGCTATTTTTTAGGTGTGGATGTGGGTAGCACTGGAAATGTCTTTCCTATTTACTCTTTCCTGTCCAGGTAATTAATTCACTCTTGTAATAAAATGAAACCACTCCCCTCGCCATGGTTCTGTGGTGAGATCAATCTCACCCAGCTAATAAAAGAGCCTGAATTATAGAACCCCTTGACCCCAAATTGAGTAGGGATTTTTTTTTTTAGACAGAGTCTCACTTTGTCACCCTCAGTAAAGTACCATGGTGTCATAGCTCATGGCAACCTCAAACTCTTGGACTCAAGCAATTCTCTTGCCTCAGCCTCCCAAGTAGCTGGGACTACAGGTGCCTGCCACAACACCAGGATATTTGAATAGGAATTTTTTTTTTAACTACAGTCAACTATTTTAACGGCATTCTTACCTGGCTCATAAGTTAGTCCTCTTTTCCCTCTAGTTATCCTGGTCTTTCACAACATTCCCTAACTCAATCACCTATTCATTCTGCCCTAGTCTTACCAGATTAACTGTTTTCCTAAATGCTCCTGAAAACTGACTTTCTCCTTGAGCAAGATGGCTATCCCTTAGGCAATTAAATCTCCTAAAAGCGGCCATGCCATTCTACCCTGTTCTCTGAACTTTCTACTCCCTGATACCCACCCTGTTCTTCCCCTTCTTTTGAAATCTTTATAATCCATCTGATAAAATCTACCTCCTCCATGGAAGCTTTCTCAACCCCTCTGGCTTCTTGGCTTTTAACCGTGCTAGGACTCCATCACACTTACAAGGAACACTTTTTAGCCCAGAATCGGCTGTGCGTATTGCCAGTTGTGCCAGCTATCTTCTGCTTGCCCTTCCATGTCCATTCTTCATTCATCGACACCCAGCTCCATGCCCCTAGAAGCTGACTGTTTGGGTCTACTGTAGTGATTCTCAAAGTGTAACCCTGGACCTCAGCCTCTGAATCACCTGGTAACTTGTTAGAAATGCGCGTCATCATCAGTCCCCACATGGACCTGTGGAACCAGAGATCCTGGGGATAGGCCTCAGCCAGTTGTGTCTCAAAGTGTCCCTGACACATGGTCAAGTTTGAGGACCACTAGTCAACTTACATGGCTCTCCTGTCTTCTGGCTTTGGGGTTGGGTTCAGTCTATGCAGAGTCCTGGCAGAGGATAGAATAGAAAAAAGATTAAAATGTTGAGACTAATTTTTGTGGTCCCCCTGCCCCTGGAAAACACCTTTGAGAATGGTCACTCTATCAGCCCCTTTTAGTGTGTCATCTGTTTCCTGTTGGTGTCCTGCCTGGTATCGCAGCCATATTTATTGATAACTG
>CAUYTI010009862.1:0-14663 GCA_963575145.1 Galago senegalensis
CCTGGACCTGCCAAACAACAATGATGGCTGCAACCAAAAAATAGCCGGGCGTTGTGGCGGCCGCCCGTGGTCCCAGCTACTTGGGAGGCAGAGGCAAGAGACTGGCTTGAGCCCAGGAGTTGGAGATTGCTGTGAGCTGTAAGGCCACGGCACTCTACCCAGGGGGACAGCTTGAGGCTCTGTCTCAAAAAAAAAAATGTTTATTTACTCAATTTTTTTCAAATAAGGCTTCATTGATTTAGTGGATCATAATAGATGTTGTGCTTTTTTTTTTTTTTTTTTTTTTAGACAGAGTCTCACTGTGTCGCCCTCAGTGGAGTGCTGTGGTGTCACAGCTCACAGCAATCTCAAACTCTTGGGCTCAAGCAATTCTCTTGCCTCAGCCTCCCAAGTAGCTGGGACTATAGGAACCTACCACAACCCAGCTAATTTTTTTTGTTGTTGCAGTTGTCGTTGTTTAGCTGGTCCAGGCTGGGTTTAAACCTGCCAGCCTTGGTGTTTGTGGCCGGTGCTATAACCACAGTGCTACAGGCACCGAGCCGTGGCCACAGCTTTTTAATGTCCCATCTTCAATCTCTCCCCACAGTTCTAGTCCTATCTGGTCAACTGATCACTTTATATCTAAACTAACTTATTTGGAACATCTGACTCTAAAAATACCCCCAAACAAAATTTCTGTTATCGCCAATATTTGACCCACTACTGACTTTACAATCTTGGTTAGTGAAGCTTCCATACTTCTAGCAACTAAACCTAAATACCCTGCTTTCACCCCTGACTCCTACTTTTCTATAATATCTCTCACCTTGAACATCTAAAAATCTGGGCTTCCTTTTGTAGTTATAACTACTCAGAAGAATCACTTGAGCCTAGGAGTTCAAGGCTTCAGCAAGCTCTTATCATGCCCATTGTGCTCCAGAAGGGCGACACAGACCTCATCTCTATTTAAAAAAAAAAAAAAAGACCAAAAGAATAAAATGAAATCTAGCCTTACCTACTTAAAATAAAAGTTGATCTAGGCAGCACCCGTAGCTCAGTGGATAAGGCGCTGGCCACATACACAGAGGCTGGAAGGTTTGAACCTGGCCTGGGCCAGCTAAAACAATGACAACTGCAACAACAACAACAACAAATAGCCAGGCTTTGTAGTAGGCACCTATAGTCCCAGTTACTTGGGAGGCTGAGGTAAGAGAATCACTTAAACCCAAGAATTTGAGGTTGCTGTGAGCTGTGATACCATGGCACTCTACCCAGGGTGACAGCTTGATACTGTCTCAAGAAAAAAAAAAGAGAGAGAGAGAAAGAAAGAAAGAAAACAAACAAAACAAAAAACTGATCTAGAATCAGTTACATCTACCACCTCAGTGGCCACCACTCTGGTCTAACCATCATTAACAGTCCCCTAGGCTACTGCGGCAGACTTCTCTTCAGTCTTCCTATCCCAATTCTTGATACTCAGTCTTTCCACAAACTCCCATTGCTCACTTCATACTAGTAGACACCCAACATCTGACAACTATTCCTTATTTGACTTCTGCACCTCAGCTCTCAGTTCCCATTAAAAAAAAAAAAAAAAACTTATGCTTCCCTAAACCAGCTCAGTCTTACCTGCAAGCATATGCTTGTGTAGTATCGAAGATTGGGACACCTTTTGTTCCTTACTTTACTAGTTTCCAGCCACTCTATACAGCCCCCAGCCTGGATGTACAACCCCACACTGATATTTGCTCAGGGTCCCTTGGCCCACAGACTGGAAGAGTGCCATGCGATGAGTCCCAGAAAATAATTCCAGAGACAAATGCCAGGTTGTCAGCAACAGTGAGTGCCTGAAACACTCTCCACTCACCTGTGTGAAGCCCTTAAGCGTTTCTGTAGTCATGGGAACCTGTGGGAAGAGGAAGGCTGTGAGAGACTGGTTACCAAAGTGGGGACTCCACGGGAACAGGATTCCTTATTCCCTGCCCAGCCCTGGAGCCAAGTGACTTGGGCATGAATGCATTACCAGTGCTCCTCCATCCTCCAGTCCTCACTCTTAACTTGCTTAGTGACTTTCCACAAGAACCTCTGGGTGCCTCTCTATTATACCATCCCTTTCCAGGCTGGTCTAACTCCGAGCAGCTTTTGGAAAACTTGGAATAACCTAATTCAGAATATGTGCTTCTTTCGTTCACAACCTTCCTTCCATGGGTTCCAGCGTCCAGAGAATTCTAGTCGTGAACGCTGTTAGCCCAATCGTCCCAGCGAGATTTTTGCACAAACCGATCCCTCTGCCTGACACACTCTCCCATACTCCATGACACTAACTTTGGAAATGGGGACTCCACCCACGAGCTCTTTGCAGATTGTAGCAACGTCAGCTGGAGTCCTCCAGCCCGGCTTTAGGATTTGGTTGCGGGAGGACGAGTGAAGCCCGGAGACGCAGCACTTACCTGAGTCGGGTCCCTCAGCGCGGCCGCCGCCATCGGTCTGGTGGGCAGATCGTAGTCAGGAGTGGCGAGCAACCCCGGCAGGGTCACAACCACTGCAGACCCACCAGCTGCTATTCAGCTGGGCCGACCCCTGTTCTGAAGTCCGACTCAACGTCCCTAACCAACGCCAGGACGGAGTCAGAGAACCACCGAAACGACTGCCCCAGGAGAGATGCCGGAAGTCCCGCCTCACAGTTTGGAAGAAGCTCGGGGGTGGGGCGGGGGAAAGCCGGGTCTTGAGCGTTCATAGGCTCCACGTCTTTAGGCACTTGGCGCATAGCTTTAAGGGTAACGTAGTTCTCACGGCTCCCCGGGTCCCCAGCGCTCTCCCAGGAATTTACCCGGAACAAAGCTCAGGAGGGTCCACCTGAGGAGTTAGGAAAAGGCGTCTGCATCCTCGAGAGCAGGGGCGCCACTGGATGATTTCCAGACAGTTCTGTTTGTGTCTAAGCACCCAGTTGCTTAGCAGCGAGTCTTCGGATTCATCGGGCTCAGATACTCTCAGAACCTACACAGCTGCCCCCCCAAACTGCGGGCCCAACAGTAACGCTCATTCCCACAGAGTTTAGCGCGCGAGCGACGCCCTCGGGTGCGAAGGTGCTACGGCTCTTGCGCTGGCTGCTGAGTCCGTGGCGGGCGCTGCACCGGATTCGATCAGGGACGATAGAAAAGTCCAAGCCGGGTCGGCTTCGGGCCAGCGCATCCAGGGCTCACAGCAGGCACCGACGGGGAGACCTCCTGGCGCGGGGCTGATTGGGTCGTGCTCTCCGAGGGGACAGCAAGGAAGGGGACCAGACAGTTGTGGCTTAGGGTGAGGGAACCGTAGCAGGGGGTGCCGGCCTCTGGAACCAGAAGGTAAGGAGGTGCGGGAACTGATAACCCTAGAGGGTGTCCGCACCCCTGTGCAGGCCTTCAAGAGAGTCGCTACCGGCGGAGCCCTGGCCGCTCGCTCAGGGGGTGAGCGTGGGCTTCCCGAAGGGGACTAAGAACCTTCCCGCTCCATGGTTCCAGGGTCTCCACAGCTCCCTGTAGGGCCCGAGTCCTCCCCGCTAGTCCGAGGGACCTCGTTCTGATCCCCACAAGCTGCCGCTCCGGGGCGCCCTCCAGCTGGTGCTGAGACTGCCTCGGCAGATGTGCAGGAGGCCGAGTGGGAGAAAGTCCCCAGTGGGTCCCGGGCTCATAGGCGACCCTTCTGGACGCGGTTCTCGGCTGGAAACTCCGAAACTCGGGGAGTGGGAGGGGATTCAGGGAAGAAAGAAGAAAGGAACTTTCGGGCGCCCGGACCTGACGCGGGACTTGGTGCCTTCCTTGGGTCCCGGCTTGGTCCCTCCCAGGAAGGGGCCTCCTATAGGTGTCCTTGAGTCCCGGACCAGGTGAGGACCGTCTCCTCCCCAGTCTCCCTCACTCCTGCCGAGACAATCCCGCGACCAGCCCTCAAAGTTGTCCCTCACCGCAGCCTCCCCAGGCTGACCCAGCTCCAGACCAGGGCGTCCTGCGTGGCAGCTTGGGAAGCTGAGGGAACTGCACTACCCATAACGTCCCGCGCGGAGTATAAGGTGCAGAGCCAATGAACACTCAGAAAAGGTATCCGTGTTTGGATACCCCGCAGAGTGGGGGCGGGACTTCCTTTTAGCTGCGGCGGTAGTCCTTTTAGCGCTTCGTGGGTGGGTATTCTACGTCCCAGATTCCGGAGCGAGGACTTCAGGTCAAGCTGACCAGACTAAGAAGGCGCAAGGGTTGGGGTCGTCCCCACTGCACGCCGGCTGCTGTGAGGGTCGGCAGCGGTGGCGACAGCTCTGCCCAGGTACCCCTTTCGTCCCGTCCTGGTAGCCACCACTCCCCGCTCCTCTGCGTCCTGAATCTGCAGGTGGCTTCGCTGAGGGACCCGGCTGAGGTGAGTGCCGGTTCCCAGGGTCTCACTTGAAGATACTAACTTGAAGAAAACACTATCGCAGACATTTTAAAGGTCTCACATTTCCTCTAGAAGGGTCTAGAACGCACTGCGCTACACTTAGACGGGCCCCCAGGGTCTCACTTGCCCTCACCGCACTCAAGTTGTAAAGCCCCAAGTGAGGGAGCTTGCTGACGTCCCTGCAGCCCAGACCCCTAGGTCCGGGACAGTGAGGCGCTCAAAGATCGGCTCCTCATCAACAGCCGGCGTGATGAGGTGTGGGACGCCGTGACAGAGGTTTTACCTTCATGCTCAGGTTGTTGGGAGCCAGGAGACTTTGTGAATAGAAGATGCACGTCGTTTGAGTTAGACTTGTCATAGTTTTCCAAAAGCCGATCAGAACTAGAATAGCCAGGAAAGGGGGTGATAACACTAAGGCACAGGAAGGTTGAGTCCTCATGCAGCATTCCGCAGCAGACAAGACTCAGCACTGAGGAGTGGGACCTACTCATTTCAGGAACACTTAACTCCAGGGAAACAGGAAGGCCTGAGCCTGTGGAGCCCCAACCCTGGTTACTTCTCTCTCACAACCTTCCTTTTCCCACAGATTTCCATGACTACAGAAGCACTTATGGACTATACCAAGGTGAGCAGAGAATGTTCCAGGGCCTCACTGGTGTGAGCTCACCCTTTGTATCTAGAGTTCTGTCCTGGGACTTTTGATTTTCTGCCCTTTTACTCCTTGAGAACCTGAAAAAAACCCAGGCCAAAAGTTGTATAATAAATCCAGGCTAGATATTATAGAGTGGTTTCTGAGGGTAGCAACCAAAGGAATAAGATGAAGGTTATTCCTGGCATAGGTCCTAGAATTGCAAATGCTTGGAAGTGTGTCTGAGGTGACTCAGGGACCATAGGTTTTCTTTGTTTCTTTTGGGAAGCTAGAGTAGTGGCAGAAATCAGGCCTAGAATGGTGCTGTGAGAAATCAGATGTCAGTTCCACAAGTAATGAGAGCATTGGGAGGTTTGGAGCAGAACAGCAAGGTGATCTGACCCTAGTCTTCACCAGGCTCCCTGTTACTGCAGCAAAGAGAACAAATTGGGTGTGAATCAGGTGATAGAAAGTTAAGGCTCGGCACCTGTGGCTCAAGTGGCTAAGGTGCCAGCCACATATACCTAAGTTGGCAGGTTCGAATCCAGCCTGGGCCCTCCAAAACGACAATGACGGCTGCAACCAAAAAAATAGCCAGACGTTGTGGCGGGCCCCTGTGGTCCCAGCTACTTGGGAGGCTGAGGCAGGAGACTCATGTGAGCCCAGGAGTTGGAGGTTGCTGTGAGCTGTGATGCCATGGCACTCTACCCAGGGGGATAGCTTGAGGCTCTGTCTCAAAAAAAAAAGAAAGTTGAGGAAGAAAGATACTGTAATAGTCTAGTGGTGGTCATGTGTGGTGGCAGACGCCTATAATCCTAGCACTGTGGGAGGCCCAAGTGGGTGGATAGCCTGAGCACAGGAGTTTGAGACTAGCTTGAGCAAGAGTGAGACACTGTTTCAAAAAAAAAAAAAATAGCCAGGCATTGTGGTAGGCGCCTATAGTCCCAGCTACTTGGGAGGCTGAGGCAAGAGAATCACTTTAGGGCTGCTCCTGTGGCTTAAAGGAATAGGGCACTGGCCCTATATGCCGGAGGTGGCGGGTTCAAACCTAGCCCCAGCCAAAAACTGCAAAAAAAGAAAAAAGAGAATCATTAGAGCCCAAGAGTTTGAGGTTATTGTGAGCTATGATGCCAGGGCACTGATCCCCAGGGCAATTGAGTGAGACTCTGTCTCAAAAAAAAAGTCTAGGTGGGTATTTCTGGTGGGCCAGGGTGATGGCCAAAGAGATAAGAAATGTGGCTGGATTCTGGATCAGCTTTTCACTAGTGCTGTTTGGATTTTGAAGGTGAAAGAGAAAAGTAGGAGTAATGTGATTCATGGGTTTGAACAGGTGGAAGGGTAAAATTTCCACTAAATGTGATAAGGTAATAGGGTTAATTTTCATTGAGGGTATAAGGAAGATTGTTTTTGGTCATCTTAAGAGTGAGATATTTCAAAGAGCAGTTAGTGAAGGTATCCAGTTGGTAACTGGATGGAATTGAGGATGGAGACATCAAAAGGTGGTACCTAATGTCTTCCCTTGACTCTAGCTTAGGTCACAATTAGGAGTGGAAATCCTGGTCATAGTGATGATGCTATTGGCAGCCCAGAAAAGAGAGGGTGGATCCATGACTGTATCTCACACTTGGGCATCTAGGTGGAGTTGGTAGGAGTAAATGAAGTGGCCATGGGAACAGTGTGAGAAAGTGAGTGATCTGGCACATGACAAAAGCTTCTATGGGTATAGTAGACATAAATCAGATACAGAAACATAAGAGTAATTGAGGCAGGATAACACTGTGGCTAGTACTTATGCTTAGTTATTAGGCTTTAGACTCATCAGGATGTAGTAACTATCCTTGGTCTGGGGAATTTAGTCAGGCTGAGTTTCAGTTAGGTGGATTAGCTGAGAGTCATAAGTTGTCATCTGGGGGAATTAGTAGGTCTATAGTAAGGTAATGGGATGGGGAGGAGAGTGAGCAGGGGGAGGACATGTGGGCAGATGAACTTAAAATCCTTGGAGAGAAGTTAATCATTGAATGATCTGTCCTCATGATGACAGAGCTGTGTGACCTTTGAGGATGTGGCCATTTACTTCTCCCAGGATGAGTGGGACCTCCTTGATGAGGCTCAGAGGCTCCTCTATTTCAATGTGATGCTGGAGAACTTTGCACTTACAGCCTCACTGGGTAAGGCCCTTACACTAAGCTCTGTGTCCTGGTCACTGTCTCTCCTCTTTACCCTCAAAGGCAGCTCTGCCCTGTTTACAATCTGACTATTGACTCTGCTGACTTTTCCACTTTTTTGGCACATGTGGCATGGGTGCCAGTCCTAAGCTGTGCATACTGCTTTTCTATCAGCAACACTGATACCTGCTGTCCCAAAGCATTCAGGGTAGCATCTGGGTGGGAGAGGTATTGCAGTCAGCTGAATGGATCTCACCTTCCTCACCATTGTCCTTGGCCAGGTGCCTGTGTCCATATCCATGCAGCTTTTGCTTCTACTCCTACCCCCTTCTAGCTGGCATTTCCCCATAGCTGCCTGTGTTGGGAATTACAGGCATTCTTATGATCAATACTTCTAGTAGAACCTGGACTGTTTTACCAGACCTTCCTTCCAGACTTTTTTGTAATACTAAATTATTTTCCTGTGGTTTATTGCATATATTTCTGGGCCAGGCTATGGCAAGAGTATCACTTCAGGCCAGGAGTTCAAGGCTATGATTGCACTACTGCACTCCAGTCTACATGATAGGGAAAGACCCCATAAAAATAATTGGTTATCCCTGACAGAGGTAGTCTCTGTGGCAAGCAACTTTTTTTTTTTTTTTTTTTTGAGACAGAGCCTCAAGCTGTCACCCTGGGTAGAGTGCCATGGCATCACAGCTCACAGCAACCTCCAACTCCTGGGCTCAAGCTATTCTCCTGCCTCCACCTCCCAAGTAGCTGGGACCACAGGTGCTTGCCACAACACCTGGCCATTTTTTGGTTTCAGCCATTGTTATTTGGCAGGCCCAGGCTAGATTCGAACCCATCAGCTTAGGTGTATGTGGCTGGCTTCTTAGACACTTGAGCCACAGGTGCTGAGCTGGCAAGCAACATTTGTTAAACTGTCAAAGCATAATAAACAGAAAAAGTTTAAAACACAGGTAATACACTTTGTGGTCAGCATGCATTTCATCAGCATTTCTCTCCTTTCAGTTTGTTGGCATGGAACAGAGGATGAAGAGACAACTTCTGCACAGACTGTTTCTGCAGATAAAAAGTCACCAGTCAGAACTCTGAAGGCAAGTTTGTCCATCCAGGAAACTCTCCCTTGTGAGATGTGTATCCCAATCCTGAAAGACATTTTGCATCTGGCTGATGTACATGGGCAGAAACCATACTTTGTTGGGACATGTGCAATCCCTCACAAGGACCAGAAGCACCACAGTCAAGAAAATCGATTAAAAAGAGACTTAGATAGGACCTCTTTTGTGAAAAACTGCATATTCCATGTGTCAGGGAATCCCTTCCTCTGTAGAAATATTGGAAAGAACTTCCCAGCCCATGGGTGCCTTCTCCAGCCTCAGGTCATATCCAGAGATGAGAAGCTAAATAAAATCAGTAAGTGTGGGGAGGTCTTTTGCTGTGGAAAACATCATTACAAGTCAGGTGGCTGCAGAAAAGATTCCAACTGTAAACATGCTCTTGTTCAACACCCAGAAGTCTGCATTAAAAAAAGAATTTATGAGTCTAGCAAATGTGGAAAAGCCTTCCAAGACAAGTATTCTCTTGTTCCCTTCCAAAGAGTCTGCACTGGAGAAAGGCCTTATGAGTGCAATGAATGTGGAAAATCTTTTAGCCAAAAAGCTACTCTAATTATACATCAGAGAGTTCATACTGGAGAAAGGCCATATAAGTGTGGTGAATGTGGGAAATCTTTTAGTCAAAGCTCCAACCTTATTGAACACTGTAGGATTCACAGTGGAGAACGGCCTTATGAGTGTAGAGAATGTGGAAAAGCCTTTGGGTGCAAATCTAATCTTGTACGGCACCAGAGAACTCACACAGGAGAAAAGCCATATGAATGTGGTGAGTGTGGGAAATTGTTTAGACAGAGATTCAGCCTTGTTGAACATCAGAGAATTCACACTACAGCAAGGCCTTATGAGTGTGGCCAGTGTAAGAAATCCTTTAGTCAAAAAGCCACCCTCATTATACATCAGAGGGTTCACACTGGAGAAAGGCCATATAAGTGTAGAGAATGTGGGAAATCCTTTAGTCAAAGTTCCAACCTTATTGAACACTGCAGAATTCACACTGGAGAAAGGCCTTATGAATGTGGTGAATGTGGGAAATCCTTTAGTCAAAGAGCCACCCTTATTAGACACCAGAGAATTCACACTGGAGAAAGGCCTTATGAGTGTGGGGAGTGTGGGAAATTCTTTAGACAAAACTTTAGCCTCATTGAACATCGTAGAATTCACACTACAGAAAAAAATTATGAGTGTGACCAATGTAGAAAATCTTTTAGCCAAAGAGCCACCCTTATTAGACACCAGCGAGTTCACACTGGAGAAAGGCCTTATGAGTGTGGGGAATGTGGGAAAGCTTTTGGGTACAAATCTAAACTTGATCGACACCAAAGAACTCACACTGGAGAAAGGCCTTATGAGTGTGGGGAATGTGGGAAATTCTTTAGGCAAAGCTACAGCCTTGTTGAACACCAGAGAATTCACACTAGAGCAAGGCCTTACGAGTGTGGCCAATGTGGGAAATCCTTTAGCCGAAGAGCAGCCTTCATTAAACACCAGAGAGTTCATACTGGAGAAAGACCATATAAGTGTGGAGAATGTGGGAAGTCCTTTAGTCGAAGCACCAGCCTTATTCAACACTGCAGAATTCACACTGGAGAAAGGCCATATGAGTGTGGCCAGTGTGGGAAATCATTTAGGCAGAAGTCTGTCCTCATTCAGCACCAGGTAGTCCATACCGGAGAAAGGCCCTACGAATGCAGCAAATGTGGGAAATCGTTTAGCCAACGCTCCAGCTTCTTTCAACACCAAAAGTGTCACAACATGTAGAGGCCTGATGAAGTTAGCAAATGTGGAAAATCCTTTGGCCCAAAGGTCAATGTTCAGTATCAGAAAGCCTACATTTGAGAAAGGACTTAGAACTGCAGGAAATGTGCCCTTTGTTCAGAGTCATTAGGGATCCTTTGTGAGGGAGCCATCTGTGTGAAGCTGAACCTGTTACTTCTAACCATCCAGAGCAGGGGTCCTCAAACTTTTTAAACAGGGGGACTGTTCACTGTCCCTCAGACTGCTGGAGGGCTGGACTGTGGGCTCTGGATGAGTTGGCTGCTAAGCAGGAAAGACAGTGGTGGCAAAAACACCTGGCGGGCAGGATAAATGTCCTTGGTGGGCTGCATGTGCCCATGGGCCATAGTTTGAGGACGCCTGATCCAGAGAGTTGAAATTCCCCATGAGTTCCAGGTGTGTGTTAGGCATCCACAAGTTGCTTCTTTACACATTCTCAAAGGTGAAACATATATAAGATCTAAAGAGAAACTAGAGGGTGGTGCCTGTGGCTCAAAGGAGTGGTGCGCCGGCCCCATATCCCAGAGGTGGTGGGTTCTAACCCTGACCTGGCCAAAAACTTCAAATAAGAAGAAGAGAAACCAGAATATTGCTTTGCACATTATAGATGCCTGGGGTCCTTGCCAGAGCTCAGTCACTGCTGGTTTCTCAATATAAGCCATCACCCACCTTGCACCTTGCATAGTGGGCTGTCAGTAACCCTGATACCCCAAGGCAAGACAGGTGTCTGTGCTCTCCTCATTTTTCTAAAGGAATTTTGTATAGCCTCAGCCCTTAAAGTGATTTTATTTCCTTTCCAAATGTGCTGTGGATCACCTGTGTTTTGACTAAAAGCATTCTTTCTGGGTTCAGTTCCAAAGTGTGAAGGGAAGGATAATCTTCATGGAAATTCTTGGTTTCACATGACCCTTGTGTTGATGTTTTCAGGCTCCAGATCACTCATTGATAACTTCCTGTCTAGCAGTGTTCTGGTTGTGCACAAATAAAGGTCTTATTGTTTCATCTGCTTTTAATCAAGGGGTTCCGTTTGCTACGTGGGGTGGGGGAATACAGAATTGGGCTCTGTTTGTATGAAAAATTGGACAAGTTTCATGGAGCCTTTGCTTCATGTGTCTCAGTAGGGATGCTATTATAGCCAAGAATAATTCTCATTCCATTAATTTGCACTGCTACCCAAGATGTCCAGTGAAACAACACAGAGCTTTGTGGTCCTAGCTTTGGCCTCAATGCCTCCATTTTTGTTTTCTTTTTAGACCAGGAGTCACCCTGAGGAGGAATCACTTTTGACTGTTTGTCTTGTGGCTCTTGCAATAGCCTGAATTTGTTCTGTTATTATTGCATGTCATGTTGAGCTGGAATTTCATCTTCAGTAGGTTCTTGGTCTTGGTGATTCGAAGAATGAATTCACAGACCACAGATCAGTGGTAAGACAGGATTTATTTACAGAAAATATAAAAACACCAAAGCTCCTGGCAGAGAGAATCCAGGTTGGGGGGAAAAGCTTTCTTGCTCCCTCTCTCTGTCTCTCTCCAGGCTCTTTGTCCAGGGGTATATATAGTCACATGGGGTCCTCCATAGTTTCATTTAGCGGAACTCAGCAGCCAGTGAATGGCTATAATCCCTTTCATACTCAGGCCTAGGAAACTTACAGGAAACTGACCAGGCCTAGGAAATAGGGGGTTCCCTGTTCAGCTGCAAGTGCAAAGGGAGGGAGACTTAAGATGCTGGTGTCCCCCAGCAGTTGTCTGGCTCCTCTGGCTACTGGAGCCTCCTACAGGGCCTCCCTGCCTACCCTCCAGCCTCCTGGTTTCTCTGCCAGCTGCACCAACACCGCCAGGGCTGGGGTGGCAGGTCCTCCAGCTCAGCTCGGCTGAACTGGCTGAGGCGCCACATGTCTTATATCAATGTGATGCCGGGTACTATTGAGAGGAAGATTTTCATGAGGTTCTACAAAAAGCCATGCGCCTTAATGTACATAATTCTGTAGTTTAGTGTCACTGGTAAAGAGTATTGGATCCAGGTATAAACTATAATTGGTATAGAAATACTGGGTGTGATTATTAGGAAGTCAAGTAGCCAGCAGCAAACCAGAAGAAATGTGCTTTTTGTAAAAGTCCATCTCAAATTCCAGTGACTATGGCTCTGATTAATCATAATATCTCCAAGTCTGTGTACATCCTGTAGGTAAGGTCATTATCAGAGAAAATACAGAGTTACCCCCCCAAAATGTATACACATTTTTAAGAAAGGAAAAAACTATAAATATTATAATAATATGTATTGATAACAAAAGATGAATACAAATCATGTTGAGCACCTTTTGTAATTGCAGAAGTCAAATGTGACTTGAGTATTTAAAATTTAATATAGTGGTTCAGCGCCCATAGCACAGTGGTTACTGTGCTGGCCACATGCACCAAGGCTGGTGGGTTCAAACCTGGCCCGGGCCAGCTAAACAATAATGACAACTGCAACAAAAATAGCCAGGCATTGTGGTGGGCACCTGTAGTCCCAGCTTCTTGGGAGGCTGAGGCAAGAGAATCACTTAAGCCCAAGAGTTTGAGGTTGCTATAAGCTGTGATGCCACAGCACTCTACCAAGGGTGACATAGTGAGACTCTGTCTCAAAAAAATTTTTTTTTAATAGTTTTTTTTTGGGGGGGGTACAAAAGGTCTTTATTGGTGAGGGAGGGATGCTGCAGAGCAGCACCAAGAAGGAGGGAAAAGAGAAGAGAGAAGAGAAGAGCAAAATACAGTTTTTTCTTAAAATGTTTATACTTTTTTTTTGGTGCCCTCTGTATTTTCTTTCTTTCTTTTTTTTTTTTTTTAGACAGAATCTCACTCTGTGCCCCTGGGTAGAGTGCTGTGGCATCATCATAGCTCACAGCAAACTCAAACTCTTAGGCTCAACTGATCCCCTTGCCTCAGCCTCCTGAGTAGCTGGGACTAGTGGTCCCAGCCACAATGTCCAGCTAGTTGTTCTATTTTTAGTAGAGATGGGAAGGGAGTCTTGCTTTTTTGCTCAGGCTGCTCTTGAACTCTTGAGCTCAAGGGATACTCCTACCTGTGCCTCTCAGAGTGCTAGGACTATAGTTGTTAGCCACCACGCCCTGGCCCTCTGTATTCTTAAGATGTTGCAGTTTCCAATTGTTGTTTGGGGATGTTCACCCAAAGTCCAAATTCTATACAGCTATGGTGACCCATTCCCTGGGTCTCAGACTGGTACCTGTCCACTTTCTGTTAGGAACAGAGCCGCACAGCAGGAGGTGAGCAGTGGGTGATGGAGCAAAGCTTCATCTGTATTTACCGTGGCTCCTCATTGCTCACATCACAACCTGAGCTCTGCCTCTTGACACATTAGTGAGGGCATTAGATTTTCATGGGAGTGCAAACCCTACTGTAAACTGTGCATGCAAGGGATCTAGGTTAGGTTGTATTAAAATCTAATCTCTCCCTTTCCATCTGTAGAAAAGTTGTCTTCCATGAGACTGGTGGACATGGCAATACGAGGCAAAGATACAAAGAGATTGAGTGGAGCTCCTATAGTGCAAGTGATACTGGATTTTTAACACTGGATTTCCAGGCTCTTGGTCTCGATGAGATGAATGAGTTGATGGACCATAGGATGAACAGTAAGTGAGATTTTATTTACAGAAGTACTATTACAGCTCTTACAAGAGCCAAACCTCCTTGCAGGGCAGGATGCAAGTGTTAACAACTCTTACAAAGACAGCTCTTACAAAGAGGCAAGCCTCTTTGTAGAGCAGGATCAGCAGTAGAAGTGCCACAGCTCTCACTCCTTCTTCCTCAGAAGTCTGCAACAGCTTGCTGAAGTCTTGTTCTTCTGCTCTATCTTCCTGGATGATCTGCCATGGTCTGCCCCCAGGCTCTCTGCTCAGGGGTCTTATATAGGGATAATAGCTTAGCTATGATTGGATAAAATAGACCAATCAGGAGTAGGATTGAAAATGGACCAATCAGGGATGCACCAGTGTTTTCCCCTGATCGGCAGGACCTCTAGCGCTGCTCTACTGGAGCCTCTAGTGGGGGAGGAAAGCTCCCCCCCCTTTGCTCCAGCCTGCCGGTTCCTTTGCCAGCCCCTGCCACCAAGACAGAGGTGGCAGATCCCCCAGGCCCTGCTCAGCTGAGCTGGCTGGGGCGCCACTTTTCCAGTATGATTATCTCTCCCTTTCCATCTGTGGAAAAGTTGTCTTCCATGAGACTGGTCTCTGGTTTGGAAAAATATGAGGCAAGGATACAAAGCGATTGAGTGGAGCTCCTATAGTGCAAGGATTTTTAATTTCCCCCACTGGTGGTGTTAATGAACCCACAAAGGAGTTCACTGTTGCTCACAGCACAGAAAGCCAATTACTGAGACAATACTGTCAAGGGAAGAACAACTTATTGCAGTGGATGCATCAACTGGGAGGGAGGAGGTATAGTTTGCATTAAATCTATCTCTTTTTTTTTTTTTTTGAGACAGAGCCTCAAGCTGTCCCCCTGGGTAGAGTGCCATGGCATTACAGCTCACAGCAACCTCCAACTCCTGGGCTCAAGCGAGTCTCTTGCCTCCGCCTCCCAAGTAGCTGGGACCACA
>CAUYTI010009863.1:0-11467 GCA_963575145.1 Galago senegalensis
ACCTGTGGTCCCAGCTACTTTGGAGGTGGAGGCAAGAGACTCGCTTGAGCCCAGGAGTTGGAGGTTGCTGTGAGCTGTAATGTCACGGCACTCTACCCAGGGGGACAGCTTGAGGCTCTGTCTCAAAAAAAAAAAAAAAAAAGAGACTAAATACAACCCTATCTGTGCTTTTAAAGCCAAAAGGAAAAGCACATCTGCGGGCTTGGCCCTCAGAACCTCCCAACAAGGTGCAAGCCTGGCAGCAGAAGGACTGTGTGGGAGAATAGCAAGGGCAGCCCCGGCCTGGCTCTCTGTGGTTCACAGAGGCTTTCTGGTTTACTGATTCAGAAGGGTTTGGGGACTCGGTGCCTGTAGCTCAAGGCTAAGGCACCAGCCACATACATCAGAGTTTGCAGGTTCGAACCCAGCCCAGGCCTGCCAAACAACAACTACAACCAGAAAATAGCTGGCCTTGTGGTCCCAGCTACTTGGGAGGCTGAGGCAAGAGAATTGCTTAAGCCCAGGAGTTGGAGGTTGCTGTGAGCTGTGATGCCATGGCACTCTACCCAGGGCGACAGCTTGAGGCTTTCGTAGACCAGCAAGTTCCCTGAAAATTAGGCAGTTACCCCTTTATTTTGTCAAATAAAAACATTTTAAAAAATCACCTAACCCCACACTCATTTCATAAAATAAATGTAAATTGAATGCAAATAATTGTTTGCAAGAAGGAAACAATCTCAGTAAAGGCTAGCCCTTCAGAGGCCATTTTCCCAGCCCGGGTTTCAGAACCCACTGGGCTGAGGGCTTCCAGTACTGAGGACAATTCAGGGTGTCACCTGCTGACCAGGGCAGAGCTCAGCTTTTGTGAGAAATGCATGTGGTGATGAGTCTTACCTTTCTAATCCTAAAATAAGGGGCAAACAGCTGGCATACCTGTTATTCCCTACTTACCCACTGGAGGGCAGTACTGCTCCGCAGCACAGAGCCTGGCTGGCAGGCACCATCTCCTTGGAGCCACCAAGTCCAAGTGACAGTACTAGCTAGCCTTTACTGAGTACCAATGGTATGTGTGCTGGCCACTTTGAATACAGTACTCTAATTTAACAATCATGCAAGAGAAAGATGATGACCCTTATTTTAAAGATGAAGTGAAGATGATCAGGGAGATTAAATGGAGTTTTCTTCTTTTTTGAAGACAGTTTCATTTTGTTGCCCCCACTAGAGTACAAGAGCTATGCTGCATTGTAGCTCACAGCAACCTCAAACTCTTGGGCTCAGTTGATCCTCTTCCTTCAGCCTCCCAAGTAGCTGGGACTACAGGCGCCTGTCACAATGCCCAGCTATTTTTAGAGATGGATCTCACTCTTGCTCACTCTGTTTTCCAACTCCTGAGCTCAGGCAATCCACCCACCTTGGCCTCCCAGACTGCTAAGATTACAGGCATGAACCACCATGCTCGGCCTTTAAATGGAGTTTTCAATGTTAGTAAATGGCTAAGCTCTGGTCAGTCTGAATCCCAAACCAAGGATTTCTCCTGCTCTCCCTCTGTCTCCCTGGCAAATCTTTTCAAGTTTGCTTTCATAGCAGTTACCTGCCAGAAGCACAATCTTCTCTTACTCAGCTGGCTTGCTCTAGTCGATTTTTGGCTATCCAAATTAATATAGGGCCCATTAACTTGGGCCTAAAATTAAAACATGGGCTATTAAAATACAGTACAATATTTGTCTCATATTCTGTATATGTGGGGGTAGAGGAGAGGCAATGAGTTTGCCCTTCCAGAACCCCCTCACTGGTCTCATTCTGTAATTCTTCTCCCTCATCCCCACCCGACCCTCATGCAGTGGCCTGCTTTCTAGCAGGTTCCATCCAGTGACTCTCCACTGCTGTTCTTCCCCACTGGCTCATTGAGCGATGGCAGCAGTAGCCCCCAGACCCGCTGCCAGCATGCAGCCCTCCTATAGCCCAGCCTCCCACTGCAGGGTGGGAGTGATGACTCTTCTTGCCCTGATAGTTGTGAGAATGAAATGACCCCTGTAAAGTCCCCTTGGCACAGTGGTGGCAGTAGTGGGCTGTCATCCTGCCCTGCTCCCAGCCCTTGGACATGGGCAGGTACAACACAACCTACAATGGCAAATCCATGCAGTGTAACGCTTCATGCGGTGTGATCCTGGGCAAACATTTCCAGGCACAGGCAAATGTCATCAGGGGTATTATTTCACTCAGGTTGACACTGAGGAAGGTATTTCCTGGACTTTTTTTTCCTGTGCCCATGGTGAGCTCCAAGGTGACTCAAATGCCACCTATGCTCCTGGACACTGAACTCCTTGAGGACGGGGGCAGGACCGTGAGCCCCTGGACATCCTCATACCTCCAACCCTTCAGAAGTGTGGGACCCTCCGAGATTCTTCTGAGAATGTTAGTTGGTCGATTAATTATTGGCTGGGTGCATGACAAGTTGTAGGAGTGGATGGGTCATTTCAGGGTATCATCTGAAACAGAGACAGCATTGTTTTAAAAAGCCTGTAGCAGCCCAGAGGTACAGTACTTTCTTATTCCTGTTGCAGAAGCTGGCTGTTTAAAGCCACAGGGCATGAGACCAATAAAGCTGAGGCTGCCCATTGAGTGGCTTTACTTTGCAGGCTTGGGGCTGGTTGGCAGGCCAGGGTCAGATGTAGGACCCATCCCTAGTTTTGAGAACTCGAAAGTAGACTCGGACTATTCTTACCTCCTATTTCTCACTTTAGTTTTTTTTTTTCCCAGTTGCATCTTCATAGCTCACACCAATCTCAAATTTCTGGGCTTAGGTGTTCCTCCTGCCTCAGCCTCCCAAGTAGCTGGGACTACAGGTGTGTGCCACCATGTCTAGCTAAGTTTTCTATTTTTAGTAGAGACAGGGTCTTGCTCTTGTCAGTCTGGTCTCAAACTCCTGGCCTCAAGATACCTTTCCATCTGGGCCTCCCAGAGTACTAGGATTATAGGTGTGAGCCACTGCATCTGGCTAAGTACATATAATTTTTTAAAAAAATGAACATACGGCAATAAGTTACAGCACCGAACTTAAAATCCCTCTGTATCTATTTTACCAAGAGACTGACTTCCCATATTACTTCTGTAACCTTCACTTCAGCTCCCAAAGAGGACTTTAGTCCTCTTTATTCTGAGGTTCAAAGTGAGGTGAATGGCGCTTACACGTAGTCCATGGCATATCTCTCCAGGTTCTACAAACTCCCCACATCAGATAAACCAGTATCTAATTTCAGCCTCTTTTAAAAGGATCCGACTACATCTCCTAAGAAGTTGGCACGCTACCCTTAGCCTAGATTCTCCTGACTTCAACCCAATGCCAGTCTCACCCTTGGCGTTTCAACTTTCCTCTGTCCACTGCTACATAGAACCTATCTGCTTTGGGTTTGCATGTCAGGTAAATTTTCTGATCAGTATGCATTTGCTTATTCCTATTCCATGACTGAGATAATCCTTGGGTATTGGTTGGTCTGCCCACATATGATCTCAAAATCTAAAGTCATCAAATGCCCTTTGAACATTGTAAACAAGTTATGTACAGATTATACTTACCTTAGGTTATCTTAGAAACATTATACTCTAGGTTATGGGCATGTAAATTACCAGGGTGGTCTAGGATATTTTACCTGCTTCAGAATCACAGGAAAAACTGATTGCTATTACATCTGTGAGAGATGGGGACACTCAAGGGACTTGCCCAAGGTTACCCAATACAAGGTAGTGACTGGGCTAGACTTCTGGCTCTTGCAGGGGGAGCCTTGCCTGCCTGGGCTCGGCACATGCTCTGTAGTAGTCCTCACAAGGCTACATGCAAATAAGTTACTGCTGTAGCCAGTAAAGATGATGCAACTACGGAAGGCATGTGGGCATGTGGGTGTGGCCAGGGGCGGCCAGCCAGGCAGGAAAGGCCTGCACAGGAGGCTGATGAAAGATTGAGACCTCTGGGTCCTGGAAAGAGTTCTCAGCTGCCAGCTGCCAGCTCCCATCTCCCAAATACTCGCTCTGCTCCCTGGAGGTTCCTCAATAGGGAATAAATGCTCACAATTCCAACTGAGAGACCTGGGTACAAATCACAGCTATCTGAACTGTGTGAACTTGAGCAGGATGCCTGAACCCTCTGAGATGTTGTTTAATCATCTGTTAGATGGAGATTTTAAAAGTCTCTATTTTATATAGCTTTAAGGATTACATTTGAAAAGCGCTTAATAGGCTGAATACATTGCCTGACTTACACTACTCAACAAGTGGCTGTTATTATAAATGTGCAGATGGGGGTGGGGGTTGTGGTGGTTTTGTGATTTTCTTTTTGCTTCTCCATGGGACTAGCTCAAACTGGGCCTACTCTGTTGATAACAAAATGTCACATTACCATATAGGTAAAACGAAGCCAGAAATTACAAGTCACATACATAGCCCAGGCATGAGCAATAGAAAAAGCTTTGACCTCTAACAATGCCCGGAACTATAGCCTAATGATTCCTCCCTTCATTAGCAAGAACAGGCCACATCTGCAACCTGAATGCCTAAACTTTCAGATGTGAGATGTCCTTTGGTCTGGAAGAGCCAGGGTTTAAATCCACCTCAACATATTTTACTGTAAATGGTCAAATTTAAAGCCCTCTAATCAGACCCTGCCAAGCCAACTTTCCTAAATTCCTTTGCCTATGAACTTGCCCCAGACCCCAAATTAGGGAGACATATTAAGGCCCATCTCCTGTTTTCCTGCTGACCAGTCTTGCAATAAAGCCTTTCTTTTCTCAAAAGCTGGTGTCAGACTCGGCGCCTGGGGCTCAAGTGGCTAAGGCACCAGCCACATACACCTAAGGTGGCAGGTTGGAATTCAGCCTGGGCCCACCAAAACAACGACGGCTGCAACCCAAAAATAGCCGGGCGTTGTGGCGGGCGCTGTGGTCCCAGCTACTTGGGAGGTTGAAGCAGGAGACTCGCTTGAGCCCAGGAGGTGGAGGTTGCTGTGAGCTGTGATGCCATGGCACTCTACCCAGGAGGACAGCTTGAGGCTCTGTTTCAAAAAAAATAAAAAAGGCTGATGTCAGAGCATTGGCATCTATGCTCATCAGGCAATGAGCTCGCCTGGCTGATAACATTTATATTTATTAAACACATACTATAAGCCTGGTACTCTATGTATATTTCTGTTTAATTTATATAATTATCAAGCAATCCTGTTGTTCAAGTGTCACCAAATTACCTAAATAGCTTTATCTCTATTTTACAGAATAGGGAGCTGAGTCTCAAAGGGATGTTATACCAGCCCCAAGTTCAGAATTTGTTAGGAATTAAATCCATATCTGTCTGATTAAGAAGCTTTAGTTTTTTTTTAACAACTCTTCAGGTTAACAGGAAGGGTCACATGGGATGGAAGGAGGATGAGATAGCTAGGGGTGGTGCAGGGGACTCAGGAAGCAGGAAGCCAGGGGCACTGGATGTCAAAAAGGTTAAGTGAGCACAAAGAAGGGGAGTAAAAAGTATCTCAGGGCAAAAGTGCCCCATTTCATAAATGTTCAGAGGGGCCCTTTCCCATTTCAGGAAGTGTCCTGTTTAAATAGCATTTTTGATTTTGTGGCTTCTCTGTGTGAAGCTCTGAGTGTAGGCAGGAACCCTGCCTGGCGAGGTTTATGAGCAGCTCTCGGCCTGCAGCTTGCTGGGCGGGGCACAGCGCAGAGCAGTCTGCTTTGGGAGCCTCTTTGCCTGCCTTGCCCTGCAGTCGTGTGAAGCTGTTTCAGCCTCAGCTCTTGGAGCCTTTCTCTCTCCTCCACCTTTTCCCGTTTGCAATCTCTTGGTTACTTCCTAGGCTTGTCAGGTGAAGGTACAGGCCTAGTGCTTTCTTTGGTAAATTTAACTTATGGTGAGTTCCTTTCAAGCCAGGTATAATTGCTCAGGTGGCTCATTGCGTAAGAGCAGGTAGCCGAGAGACTGGTGGAATCCAAGATTCACCTGGATGTATACAAAGGCAAGATATAGACCAGAGGCAGCTATTGTTGAATTCCCTGGAAACTTGGGGCTGCCTTGTTTATTTATGAGAATCAGACAGGGTGAGCTGGTTGTTCACTGTTTTGCCATTTTCCAAAGGCCAAGGAGATGGGTCAGCATCCTATAGGCTAGAAGGGAGGATTAAGCCAGGGGCTTCTGATACACAGAACTGTGATATTTTCTTCATGAACCACTTACTGATATCCTGCCCTTTTCCCCACCCAAAAACAGTAAGAGAAGAGCTGGGAGAGTGGAGCTATCCACGTGGGCAGGAAGCTCCCACACCCTCGCTACTGAAGTCACCAGGGCATATATGTGGAACCTGACGGCCTGGGAGATCTGGGGTTTAAATCACTGTCCACAGAGTTCTGTGGTCTGGCAGACCTAGGGACTAGCTGGCTGCCATGATGGAGGGCAGAAAGGAGCTTCAGGGAGAGTAGGGGTTGGGTGTGATCTGGCGGGAGCTTGTGCCTCAAGACCCCAAGACCCCAACCCTGACTGGGCCCCAAGACCCCAACCCTGACTGGACACCAGAATCACTGATGCTAGGGTCCAACCCCAAGGATTCAGAGGAAGTTAGTCTGAGGATTGAGGTGTCTGGATATATTTTAAAAGCTCCTCAGATGGTTCTAGTAGGCAGCCAGGACTGAGAACCAGCACACTTGGTAGAGAGCTCCTAATGGAGCTGGCCTATTCATCGCTCCTCCCTGAACCAGAAGCACTTTGCACTTAGAAAGGGCTGCATGCAAGGGAGCTGGACTGAAAGAGTCACTGGGGCTGCAGGCACCCACTACAACATCTGGCTATTTTTAGAGATAGGCCCTCACTCTTGCTCAGGCTGTTCTCGAACCTGTGAGCTCAAGCAGTCTTCCTACCTTAAGACTAATGACAGGAAGTGACGTAGATCCGTATGATGAATAATCACAGCCAATCAAAACTAGGTTGAAGAATATATAGTGAAATGGAAATACGTTGATTCTTATTCTTAAAAAGAAGTACATTTATAATATGTAAAGGGAAAAGACCAAAAGTTCAAATATCAAAAAGGATTAATGCTGTTTGTCTCTTGGGTGGCTAAGTTATGGGCACTAGTGTTTCTGGAGCAGACTGCCTGTCTGAATTTCGTGTAATTCACATGTTATTCACATCTTTCTGCCTCAGTCTTCTCATCTCTAAAACAGGAATAATAATGGTGTCAACACAAATTGTAGGTTTGTCAAAGGAAAACCTTGAGACAGAAGCTTCAGAAAAGGAATGAGACCTTAGGACCTACTCTCCAAATGCAAAAACATAACAGTAGTAGTTAAGTAAAACAAACAAACAAATATGCAAAACTACCAGGGCGACTATAGTGGGTTGAATGGTTCCCCCCCAAAACATGTTCCAGACCTAACTCCCAAAACCCATAGGTTTCTTATTTGGAAACATGGATTTTGCAGATGTAATTAATTTAAGGATTTTGAGGTGATGTCCTCCTGGATTATTGTGATGGGCCCTAAATCCAACAACAGGTGTCCTTGTAAGAGACAGGAAAGGAGAAGGAAAGGGAGGCAGGGACTGGCATGATGCAGCTAGAAGCCCGGAAGCATCACCAGAAAGAAGCTGGAAGAGGCAAGGAAGGGTTTCCTAGAGCCTTCAGAGGAGCACAGCCCAGCTGATACCTTGAATTTGGATTTCTTGCCTCCAAAACTGTGACAAAATAAATTTTTATTGCTTTAAGCCAACAAGTCTGTGTTAGTTTGTTATGGCAACTAGGAAATTAATATGTTTTACATTAGTCTGTTCATGGAAAAGTAATAACTTTCTCACATGACTATCAAAATCACATAAGCCATGACATCTCTATGCATGAGTATAGCAAATGGTAGGACAGAATTACTTTTACTAAGAAGTTCAGATTCAGCTCGGCACCTGTGGCTCAAGCCGCTAAGGCGCCAGCCACGTACACCTAAAGTGGCAGGTTTGAATCCAGCCCGGGCCCGCCAAACAACAATGATGGCTGCAACCAAAAAAAAAATAGTTAGGCATTGTTTGGGGCACCTGTGGTCCCAGCTACTTGGGAGGTGGAGGCGGGAGACTCGCTTGAGCCCAGGAGTTAGAGATTGCTGTGAGCTGTGATGCCATGGCACTCTACCCAGGGGGACAGCTTGAGGCTCTGGCTCAAAAAAAATAGTTCAGATTCTCGGGAAATGATTGAGGTTTATTATTTGGGGTACCCCAACCAGTCAGGGTCTTGCCCACTATTTTTATATCTCAGGGTGCAAAAATTTTGTTTTGTTTTTTATTTTCCTGACCATAGTATAGTAGATGTTTGCTGATTTTGAAAGCAAGGCAATTTTTTTCTTCTATGGATTGTGGTGAGATTAAATCAGTTGATAAATGTAAAAGCCCTTAGAACAATATCTGACACTTTTAAGCATCCTACATGTTGGCTATAGCTACTTTTTTTTTTTTTTTTTTTTTTGAGACAGAGTCTCAGTATGTCACCCTCGGTAGAGTGTTGTGGCGTCACAGCTCACAGCCACCTCCAACTCTTGGGCTTAAGCGATTCTCTTGCCTCTGCCTCCCAAGTAGCTGGGATTATAGGTGCCTGCCACAACACCCGGCCATTTTTTGTTGCAGTTGTCATTGTTGTTTAGCTGGCCCAGGCCAGGTTCAAACTCACCACCCTGGGTGCATGTGTCTGGCGCCGTAACCACTGTACTACGGGCGCTGAGCCAGCTATAGCTATTTTTGTTTGTTTACTTGTTTATTTGTAACTAGGACTATAGATGTGACCCACCATGCCAGCTAATTTTTATTTATTTATTTATTTTTGTTGTTGTTGCAGTTGTCATTGTTGTTTGGCAGGCCCAGGCTGGATTCCAACCTGCCAGCTATGCCATATGTGGCTGGCACCCTAGCCACTGAGATACAGGCGCTCAGCCTTATTTATTTATTTTTAAGGGACAAGATCTCACTTTATCACCCAGGCTGGTCTTGAACTCCTGGCCTCCAGCAATCCTCCCAAAGCACCAGGATTACAAACTTGAACCATTGCACCCAGCCATGTGTAACCATTTATTCCCCTGATTCAAATGTTCACTTATATTAAAACATAGGTCGTGCTTGCTTTGGCAGCATGTATACCCAAACTAGAATGATACATCCTTGCCCTTGTGCAAGGAAGACTTGCAAATTCATGAAGCATTTGTATTGAAAAAAAAAAAAAACACGAGTCAATTATAGAAAAGTCACAAGAAATGAAACCAGTTTCTTTGGGCCCTGATATAAGAGACTCAAGGAAGGGCCAGGTGCAATGGCTCATGCCTGTAATGCCAGCACTTGGGAGGCTGAGGTAGGAAGACTGCTTGAGCTCACAGGTTCGAGAACAGCCTGAGCAAGAGTGAGGGCCTATCTCTAAAAATAGCCAGATGTTGTAGTGGGTGCCTGTAGCCCCAGTGACTCAGGTGGCTGAAGCAAGAGAATCTCTTGAGCCTAAGAGTCTGAGGTTGCTGTGAGCTATGATGCCACAGCACTCTACTGAGGGTGACAAAGTAAGACTCTGTCTTGGCTCAGTCAGTAGGGCATGGCTCCATATACTGCGGGTGGTGGGTTCAAACCTGGCCCTGGCCAAACTGCAACAAAAAAATAGCTGGGCATGGCTCGGCACCTGTGGCTCAAGTGGTTAAGGCTCCAGCCACATACACCAGAGCTGGCATGTTTGAATTCAGCCTGGGCCCACCAAACAATAATGATGGCTGCAACCAAAAAATAGCCAGGCATTGTGGCAGGCACCTGTAATTCCAGCTACTAGGGAGGCAGAGGCAGGAGAATTGCTTGAGCCCAGGTGTTGGAGGTTGCTGTGAGCTGTGATGCCATAGCACTCTACCCAGGGTGATAGCTTGAGGCTCTGTCTCAAAATAAATAAATAAATAAATAGCTGGGCACTGTGGCAGGTGCCTATAGTCCCAGCTACTTGGGAGGCTGAGGCAAGAGAATTGCTAAGCCCAAGAACTGGAGGTTGCTGTGAGGTGTCACGTCAGGCACTCTACCGAGGGTGACATAACAGGACTCTGTCTCAAAAAAAAGAGAGAGACTCAAGGTGAAGGTCCCTACTTAGTCTCACCTCCCTGATGGTTCTAGAACTCCTTTTCCTTTCTGTAGGTGAGGGATGGATCCCATAGCCATTCTTTGCTCTCTTTTTAATAAGAAAAATTTTGTTTTTAGAGACAAAAACAACAATTTGGGAGTTGGACAGCCCCATACTCGGGAGCAAAAGCAAGCAGGTCTCACTGGGTCCTGGTGGGAAGGGAGAGAAAAGGCAGAGGGGAGCAGCTGGGTAAAAAGTTGGGGTGAGACAGTCAGCTTCAGGCATCTAGGGTGAGCTGTGAGTAGGGGTGGCGTCAGCTGGCCCACAGACTGTCCCCACAGAGCAAGGCTGAGGACTGTGGATGTCAAGTCTTCCCAGAAGCAGCTCAATCATGGGATTTATATGTGACCAGGGTATGTGTGAGCCCAGAGACAGGGAGTGGGGTTGCTAGAAGCCTGGACCCTGGCTTGAGGTTGAAGGGGCTGTTCCAAGGGCCAAATGTCGGGTCCTTCCCAAGAAATTCATCTATTCATTCCTGTATCCAGCAGGCAGTTCATTCATTGTGTCCAGAGATACTCACTGAGCACTTAGTGTGTCTAGCTCAGACACTGAGGCTACAGCGGGGAAGGAAAGAGACACAGATGCCTGAGGAGCTTATGTTCTAGTAGGGGAGACGGATGGCAAATAAGGTGAATAAGTGAAATATTCACTAGGTTAGTGGCGAGTGCTAAGGAGGAGCGCTAAGTAGGGAGGGAGTTAGGAAATGATGCGGAGGATAGAGTCCCCCGGAAGGCCTTGCTGGTAAGGTGACATTTAAGTCAGCACCCCAGGGAGGTGTGATGGATTGAGTCATGCAAGTGTCTGGGGAGATGTCTGTTGAGCTCCTAGAGAAGCTGGAACTGGGAGGCTTGACCCTGTTAAAGGTCCCACAGGAAGCTACATGAGGAACAAATCCCCAGTGTCGGCTTTTTTATTTTGCAAAGAGAAATACAGAGGATTCCCTTCATGGTCAGTTTGGGTGGCTCACGCCTGTAATCCTAGCACTCTGGGAGGCTGAGGCAGGAGGATCACTTGAGCTCAAGACCAGTCTGAGCAAGAGTAAAAACCTGTCTCTACTAAAAATAGAGCTATAACCCAATTATAGCCCAATATGGGGAAAGGGGAGAGGGAGAGGGAAGGGGGGAGGATGGGTGGAGGAGGGTAATTGGTGGGACATACCTATGGTGCATTTTACAAGGGTACATGTTAAATTTTCTTTTCTTTTTTTTTTTTTTTTGAGACGGATCCTCAAGCTATCCCCCTGGGTAGAGTGCCATGGCATTACAGCTCACAGCAACCTCCAACTCCTGGGCTCAAGCAAGTCTCCTGCCTCAGCCTCCCAAGTAGCTGGGACTACAGGCG
>CAUYTI010009864.1:0-17697 GCA_963575145.1 Galago senegalensis
AGTCCCAGCTACTTGGGAGGCAGAGGCAAGAGACTCGCTTGAGCCCAGGAGTTGGAGGTTGCTGTGAGCTGTAATGCCACAGCACTCTACCCAGGGGGACAGCTTGAGGCTCTGTCTCAAAAAAAAAAAAAAAAAAAAAAAGCAATTGATGCACTCACACATTTTCAGGTTATTAAATTTTTATGTCATAAATTTAAATTTGCAAAAATAAAATCTCTAACTTAGCATAAATTTGACACATCAAAAAGCCAGTTGTTCTTACTTTTACCTCTTCTTTCAAAATTAAAGAAGAAAAAAAAAAGCCAATTGCTTAATGTGCCCAGGGTCTACTAAGAAAAAAATAATTGTATTTATTGAAAGCAAAATACCTGGCTCGGCAGCTGTGGCTCAAGTGGCTAAGGCACCAGCCACATATATCTAAGGTGGCGTGTTCGAATCCAGCCCGGGCCCACCAAACAACAATGAATGATGGCTGCAACCCCCCCCCCCCAAAATAGCCAGGCATTGTTGTGGGCACCTGTCCCAGCTACTTGGAAGATGGAGGCCCACCTACTTGGGCCTAGGAGTTGGAGGTTGCTGTGAGCTGTGATGCCACAGCACTCTACCCAGGGGGACAACTTGAGGCTCTGTCTCAAAAAAAAAAAAAGAAAAAGAAATGGAGCCTGGCATTGCGGGAGGTGCCTATAGTCCCAGCTACTTGGGAGGCTGAGGCAAGAGGATTGCTGGTAGGAGTTTGAGGTTTCTGTGAGTTATGACACCATAGCACTCTCCCCAGGGTGCGTGAGACTCTAACTCAAACTTTTAATATTTTTGGTAATTGCAAGTCTGTAAATCTTAAAAATTTCTTCTAGATTGAGGTATTGTAATTACTATTAGTATAGCTAGATGATCACATCAAATATCAGATACATTTTGATATAAAATCATAAAATGAACAATAAAATTTTATTATATAGTCCAGAAAGTAGAAGAGAAGAGGAGAGAGGGGGGAGGGGTGGGGGAATACGGGAGAAGGGAAGGTATCTGGGGGGACCTCACCTAATGTGCATGATGCAATGGTACATTTCAAAATTATTAAGAAATGAGTATAATTGTGATGAATGTGATACTTAGTTCAATGTAAGCATTTCACAATGTATATCCAAGTAGTACCCTGCACCCCATAAATGCATCAGCATACAAAATTGAGATTTAATAAAAATAATTAAATATTGAATTTAATACTAAAAAAATTTATTAGAAATACATTTCTTAATTAGATAGGTAGAAGTATTTTTTCTTTTCTTTCTTTCTTTTTCTTTTTGAGACAGAGTCTCACTCTGTCAAATTGGGTAAAGTGCCATAGTGTCATACCTAAATGCAACCTCAAACTCTTTTTTTTTTTTTTTTGAGACAGAGCCTCAAGCTACCCCCCTGGATAGAGTACCATGGCATCACAGCTCACAGCAACCTCCAACTTCTGGGCTTAAGCGAGTCTCTTGCCTCCACCTCCCAAGTAGCTGGGACCACAGGCACCTGCCACAACGCCCAGCTATTTTTTTGGTTGCAGCCATCATTGTTGTTTGGCAGGCCCGGGCTGGATTTGAACCTGCCACCTTAAGTGTATGTGGCTGGCACCTTAGCCACCTGAGCCACAGACACCAAACCAACCTCAAACTCTTAGGCTTGAAAGATCCTCTTTCCTTACTGCCACGCGGCCCGGCGGGTGGTGTCGGAGAGTTCGTGATCGGAGTATGAGAGGGGAAGGGTGGACACAATCACACAACCACTCATACAGTATAGGGAGAAAGCTGAGCCGAAGCTGTTTATTAGAGATCGGTACAATCTTATATAGGGTTAGTTGAGGGGGCGTGGTTACTTGATGAAGTTGAATCTAGATAAGGTTAGGAATGTAGTCTTTGGCCTATGATAGGTTTAAGGTGTGAGGGGAGGGCGAAGGGATTAGGCTGTCTTGAAGGGAGGGGCCCTGAGCTGTGCTCTGTGTTTTAGTCTAAACAAGGACAGGCTGGTTCTAACCGGTTTCCTACTAGTACGGGTCTCCTGATCCGGCCTTTACACGTGAGGGTTAAATTAGGTTAGCACTCCCTCTTACAATGTAAGTCCTTACAGAATCTAACACATGTCTCCTATATACAGCTTATACTTGGATTATTTTATCTCTACTGCAAGTCTCTGACCAGTTCCATTCTAAGCTCATCTTTTTCTTCACAAATGCAGCAGTAGTAGCCAACACATACTAATGTTTTATGTTGAATCTCTCTAACACCATATATAAGTAAAGATGGAGTCTGCCTCCCAAGTTAGATAATCTTTGGCCCAATGTAACATACATTGACATATTTCTAGCCTCCAATATCAAGTTTTTCCCTCAGCATAATATAAACCCATTAAGCTGTTATAGCAACGCCCTAGTTTAATGTGTCACTAGGTCTTAGTACAACATTTATATTAGACATAGTATGATAACTATACTGTGGTAATAAATAAATTCAAGAATCTGAGTGGTCTACACCCAGCAAAAGTTTCTCACTTGTGTTACCACTCAGTGCAGTCAAGTAATTCTCTTGCAGGACTCTCTCCAGTCGGTAACACCCTGTTAACATCTGGCAACTTAGTTATTTCAGAGTTCTTCCCTGTTGGAACCATAGAAAGGAGAGAGGAACGGTGACAGAAAGTGTGACAGGTTATTTCCAGGCTGGAAGATGGCACATATTATTCTGTTCACATCTAGTGGACCAGACGTAATCATGAGCTCCAACTCAGCTGCAATGGAAATGGGAACTTTGTAGGAACACAGATACTTGCTAATCACTGGTAGTCCCCAGCACATTCCTATTCCATAAACATATCAAAATTTCACCTTTGAAATGGGAGAGGCGTGGCTCGAGTCCACTATTTCATGAATACAGGCCATTCAGGGTACTGCGAGGAATCACAATAAGTGATGCTGATTCTGGAGCCAGTCTGTCTGGGCTCCAATCTTGGATCTGCTAGTTATTCATTTTGTCACCCCAGCCACCATACTTAAGCCTTATAAGCTTCAGTTTCTTCATCTGTATAGTGAGGGTTAAACATTACCTCCCTCCTAGGCTTATTGTCAAGATGGAATGAGACACTCCATGTAAAATAGTACATTATCTAGCACATAGTAAATGTATAATAGATGTCTTCTGTTATGAGCTAAAAAGCTGGAAAACAATAGGACAGAAAATAAAACCATACAGAGAATATTATTAACGATATTTTCTACTACATGCCTGATTGGAAGTGCTCTTTTCTGGGTGCTCTAGGTAGTGGCATGGCAGGAAAGTGCACGACCAGACAGATGAGGTGATAATGGGCCTATTTTTGTGAGGTGAACAAGCATTGGATAATGGTATTAGGCTCACAAGTTCACGATCCATGCCTGAGAATGCTCCCCTGGGGACTCAGAAAAGAGAGGCTTAATTGAAGTGTAATTTAAATCCCAATCACATCCCTACTCACAGGAGAGCAGAACTGCCTGTATGGTGGCAAGAAGCTTGGACTCTACTTTGGCTGCCTCTGATATTCCAAACCACAAGGATCTGCAGATCCCTGGGGGAGGGGGGAGCTGGAGGGAAATCAGCAAATCTGAGGCTTTCAGGGCCATTCCAAGGAGCCAGACTTAGGGCTCTTTTTGCTGCTACTCGTAAGAGGTTACTAGAGGACCAGTGAGATAAAGTAACTCATCTGAGCTATGTGCAGCAAATCTGATATCAGAATCAGGGTCTTCATCTGACAGGTGTAGAGCATAGTAGTTAAAAGCACAGGTTCCAGAGTCAGAGTGACAGAGTTCAAACCCCAGCTCTTCTTCTCCATTGACTGTGTAAATCTACAGAAGTCAGGAACTCCTCCAAACACTAGATTAGTCATCCATAAACTGGTATTGATACGACTATATTTGCCCCTCCCTGTCCACTTCCCACCCTGACCTATCCCTGCAGGCTGGCCTATGTAAATGGTATCAAAGGACTGCTTGGTCCTAGGGCTTCCAGTCCCATCTGAGGAATGAGAGGGTGAGAGGAGAGTGAAATCTTGGGAGGCCACTTTCAGGCAGGCTTCTCCTTACAGAGCTCCCCACAAGTTCCAGAAGCCACTGCCTCCTCTTTCCCCTTCACGCTTTTGACGGGAGCGGCTCCCGCTAGCCCCAAGATACTGCATATGCTTGCTGCTGTCCCTAAACTCTTCTTGCTCAATTCCCTTATCAAATTCTCTTCAATTACCCTCATTTGAGTGTGCTAGAACCCCAGCTGATACAGCTGTGTGCTCATAGTTACCACCCTCGTGGTGATCGATCAGCTCACAGTGATTCTGTTTGTCGGAGAACAGCTCCCACAGAAAGAAGAGAGTCTCTAGTGGCCGTGCCTGGGCTACATGGTCCATCATCCTGATTGGTCCATGGATGGATACCTGAGCTAAGGCGAGCCAATCAGATTCTCCCTCCCAGGAATATGTTATTTGGAACAGAGAGACAACAGCAACCAGGACTGCCTAGGATTGCACCAGGTTTATCCTCAAATCCACCTTCTAAGGAGATAAGATCAGATAAGAATAGGTTCCTGTTCTTCTAAGTTTTGGTAGTTTAACTAAGGTGACCAGATTTTAACATTGGTAAAGCTGGACACCATTGACGGGGGTGGGGGTGGGGGTTCTTAATTAAAAATTTGGTCTATATGGAGCAACAAAAATTTTCATAGAACACAAAAATAGTATTGTAATATATTTTTAATTTCAACATAAGTATAAGTTACAAATATAATACATTAAAAAAAAATGTATAGGGCGGTGCCTGTGGCTCAAAGGAGTAGGGCTCCACCCCTGTGACCTTGTCCAGGAGGGTTGTAGGGAGTTTACATTAGCCTTTTCATTTCCAAATGAAGTTACATTAACCTCTTCATTCCTAAATGGAGTTACATTAACCTTTTCAGCAGCCGTATATTCCCTTCCCGTTGTCCCACTGTTCACTAGCTTGTCATGCATTCTTTCCAAAAATCGGGACTTTTTTAAAATGCTGTGGGACAGGGGACAAACTGTTAAAAATCTGGACTGTCCTGCCAAAAGCAAGAGGTCTGGTCACCTTAAGTTTAACTCTTCCTCTGATAGGATATCCATGAAATACTTTATTATCCTTTCAATACATTTCTTCTTTTCTTAGCTAGCTAGATTGAGTTTCTGTTGTTTACAATCTAAAGAACTTCAGTGAACTCACCACTTCTCAGAATTTTTATGAGATCCATGTAGGGCTTTGACAAAGTGCTCGGTGTATGACAAGCTCATAATAATTTTTAGTATTTATTATCTGTAAAAATGTAGCTAAAAATGTAGCTAATAATAATTGCCTCACAGGTTTTGTGAAAATTAAATGAGCCTACGCAGTATCTACTAAACCCTGGCTCCCACAGGACTTAGGTCTGGAAAGTTTAGTAGGTTCTGAATAAATCTCAATTGGCTCTAGTGTCCTGCAAGTGGGATAATATGGACAATGCCTTAGACTGATACGGTCCTGGACTGCACGTGTTATTTGGTCTGCTTGTGTTTTCTCTTTTGGAACCGGTTCTAGCTCCATTCAGGGGAGACTTGTAAGACTGTCAATCAAGTCATGAGGAGGAAGAGGGGCAAATGATCAAACCAGCCAGACAGAGTACCCACCCCCTGCAACAGGGTTGCCCAAGACACCCAAGCAAGGACCAACAGCAGTCCTCTGAGGAACTGGTAGGTTAAGAGGAGGAGTCTTATTTTGAGGCCGTAAGCATAAGGATCCTGAAAGCCTGGAGTCTCTGGGATGCTTTCCATATGTGAGGAAGTGTGCTAGAAAAAAAAAAAATCCACATAGATGGAAACAAACCCAAGAGATAAAAGCAAATAGAGAAACAGATTCCTGGCAAAATTTTGAGTGTCTTGAGTCAGCTGTGCCTGAAGCTGAAACCTGGACTTTTCAGTTATGAGCACCGATACATTCCTTTTTTGGCTAGGCCAGTGGTTCTCAACCTTCCTAATGCCGCAATGTATTTTCATTGTTACAAAGGGGTCGAGACCTACAGGTTGAGAACCACTGGTCTAGGCTGATTTGAGATGGACCCTGTTATTTGCAACTGAAATAGTCCTGCCTGTTATGTAAGTTTTTCTTCTAAACAATTTAGACATTGTTAAAGTTATTTCCTTTGTCTTAATAAATGCCCTGGGAAATGAATGGGTATAGAAATTTTTCTGGTAGAAAAAAACCAATATGCAAAGAAACTTACCCAACTATACATCTCAAGTCAATGTGCCAGACTGATCAACAGCTTTGGGGTTCTGTCATGGCCATGTTATAGCTTCAGTGAGCCCCAAACACTTTTGTCTTCATGAGCTCCTTCCTTCATAAAATAATATTTAAAATTATGTCTTATGAATGCATTGGCATAAGCACAAATATGATCCAGGCGGGGTTCATTTTCATATTTTTATATTCATTTTAAGGTCATTTGAAGCACTTGAGACCTGTCTCTCAGGTTAATCTGCAATTCAATCTGTTTCCACCCTTCTACACACATCCCCCCTAGCAACCACTTGCTGCAAGTATATTTTCCAAGTTCTCCACCTTCCCTTCTAAAAGACATCTTTAGGCTCAGCTCCCATAGCACAGTGGTTATGGCACCAGCCACATACACTGATGCTGGTGGGTTCAAACCCAGCCTGAGCCAGCTAAATGACAATGACAAATGCAACCAAAAAAAGCTGGCATTGTGGTGGGTGCCTATAGTCCCAGCTACTTGGGAGGCTGAGGCAAGAGAATTGCTTAAGCCCAAGAGTTAGAGGTTCAGCTGTGATGCCACGGCACTCTACCGAGGGTGACATAATGAGACTTTGTCTCAAAAAATAATAATAATGAGGCATCTTTAAAAGTCACTGGCCATCCCTGAGACTTTGGGAAATCAGTCTTATGATTTTCCCCCATGTGCGTGGTATTAGAAAAATAAACCTTTCTCTTAAGAATCTACCATAATTGTGAGTTGATCTTTCAGCGAACCAACCAAAGGGAAGAGGGCAAGTTTCGCCATGATCCCTACAGCAGCATGGAGCCTTCTGCAGGCCAGCTTCCACTCTTGCCAACCAGCTCTGCTCCCATGACATGGCCCAGTACAAGGCGCAGGTGGGGAGAAGTCACCCATGGGCATAGCTGGAGGCAGGAGGCTAGCAGAGGTACTCAGGTGTGTCTGCGTCCTGCTCTTCAACTAAAGCCACCTAGAGAGATTGTGGCCAAGGAGAAGCTTTGGAGACAAAGCTAGAGAGATTCTGTCCAGGTAGCCATAGGTGGAATAGAGCCAGCAGCATGGACCGAATGTCAGGTGTAAAAGTAAAGTGAAGCCAAACATGGAATGATGCCAGGGCAGAAACTGGAGGGATCAGGAAGCTGTGAACCAACCAACCAATGGGCATTGGGCCCATTTTAGGGTCACGCTGGCTCTGTGGCCCAAAGGCAGTCTCTGATGTCTTAAGGAGCCCAAGAGCCACACATATGGGATGAAAATAACCCTCAAAATCATAACTACTCAAGATTTTCTCCTTTCCTGTGAACTTTGAGCAACTGCTGATACAGAGACTGAGAATTTTCCACTCTTGATGTAAGTCCCATTTTAAGAAAGCAAATCAGTTCGATCCAGACCGTGTGCTAGGCCGACAGCTTGCAATGAGGAAGAGGATCAAGAAACAAAACCAGGTCAAGACAATGACAGAAGAGGACGCTGATGGAATCAGACAGAGATGATCTCCTTGCCACATCTGGCAACGGTTGTCACAGTCCCCCAGAGAAGAGGGATTAGCATCTAAAACTGCACAGCACTTCCCCCTCTTTGTGGTGACTTGTGTATCTGTGTGTGTTTGAGGCCCCTTGTGTCACTGTCTTCCACTGGCGTCAGTTCAGTCATCAAGACTGACTTCTGTGTTCTCAGTGTCTTTACGGAGCTCAGGAGAAAGCTCTTCTCTAGAAATAAGCGACCCTGGGTTTTATAGAAAGATACACAGGCCAGGTAGATTCCAATGGGCAGATCTCTGTGCCCAGACTGAGCAGGTAACTGCTACCCCCCACCCCCTTAGAAACTATGAGATAAGCAAGAATGTTAGAGAACATGCCCTGGACATGCCACATGGCTATGTGGGTGGGCCACCTAGTACATAAGCACACGGATTAATGAAGCAGCAAGGTCTGGACTAAGGACTGGGTCACACATGAAGGGACTCAAGAAACAGCAAGAACTCAGATTCCTGAGAATATTACCTGGGGACCTGGCAGCTGAGTGTGCTGTTAAGTCAATAGGAACCTATTGCCAGGAGATGCCCTGTCTCTGCAAGATGACTGAGCATTTTTCTCACACTGCCTCTTCCCTGAAGAGCTAAAGGAGTGGTCCTCACAGCCCCAGCACTGCAGGCCTATCAGGAGGGAGGTGGGAGCTCCCATGGAAGTCACCACCAGGGCATGGCAGGCACTTGGGCCCCTCGGGGCAGCTCCTGCTCATTCGGTCCACCGCCCGCCCTGAGTGGTGGGCCGTGAAGGACGAAGCTGAGGTTTCAAAAGCTTGGCCCACACCAGCCCTCCTTAGTACTGAAAAATCCCATTAAGAGTGCTTTGGTCCCCTGGCAGCTTCACATCACTCATAAAGGACACATTCTCAGACACTTTGCTTCCCTCTTTCCTCTCTTCAAAAGGTTAAAGTTTTATCTCTCCCTCTTTTTTTTGTAAACACGTTGCTATTTTTATTTTTGATGTTTTCCCCAAACCAAAACGTCAATGACCACAGCAATCCCAAAGGAAAGGGAACTGTGATAAATAGTTGTTTCCTTGTCTCCAGCCTGAACTCCCGGGGAGAAATTTTGTCTAACAAATGCTCTGAGCTTCAGACCAGGGATTTTAGTTTTAACGTGGGGGCAACATGGGCTTCTTTTAACCTTTCTCTTTAAAAAGAGCCACACAGGAACATCCTGTGTGTCATACTCCAGCGCTCTCTATACAAAGGAGCGCTGGAAGTCAGCACCAGGTGCAAATGACGCACAGGGCCGTCCGCCCTCTCTGATGGGCTCGGGCCCTGCCAGCTGTTCTGAGTCCCACTCCTCTCCTTTGCACTTGAAGGAGCTGGCAGACAACATGGAAAATTATCAAAAAGCTGTGGGAAAAAAAAGTTGCATGGAAAGTTACAGAATGTCACAGTGGAAAAGCTGTGCTCCTTGGGACAGAGGACCAGAGCCAACTCTTTGCAGAGCAACGTCTAGTGCACCTTCACTGAGCCATTCCACACTTGCCTCCCCCACTGCCCCATCCTCACCTTTCAATTTCAGCCCGAATGCTTTCCACTGCCCCACCTCCCTCCCATGCAAACACAAGGCTACGCCCGAAGACTGCTTTTGACAGGTGAGATTTGTTTGTTCCCGTGGCACTAATGAAACCAAAATACAAAATCTTGAAAGTTCAGATTCACTGTTGTTTTGTACCCAAGATGCTGAACGCAGAGTCCAGCAAGGTGGACCCTAGTGCTACCCTCACCTCTGATGCTGTGCTATCACTTAGGTTAGTCACTGCCCACCACCCCCAGACACCATTTTTCTAAAATTTATACAATGTAGAGAGTGACAGAGCAGAGGGAAGATTGCAAGTTCCAAACATCTGGCAGCACAGACTGAACATGACTCTGAAACTTGAGATTTCCTTAAACATTCATGCAAATTTTATTATTTTATTCTGATGTGTATATTTGGGTGTTTTGTTTTGTTTTTGAGAGTCTCACTATGTTGCCCTCAGTAGAGTGCGATGGCATCACAGCTCACAGCAACCTCAGAAACTCTTGGGCTTACGCGATTCTCTTGCCTCATCCTCCCAAGTCGTTGGGACTACAGGCACCTGCCACAATGCCCGGGGCTATTTTTTGGTTGACGTTGTCATTGTTGTTTGGCAGACCCTGCCTGAGTTCAAACCCGCCAGCTCCAGTGTATGTGGCTGGCACCCTAGCTGCTGAGCTACAGGCGCTGAGCCTGTATATTTGTTTTAACATAAACATGTAAACATGGATGGTATTTCCTACCAATGTCCACATCGAACTGATGCTATGGGAAGATGATTCATATTCACGTGACTTTGCTTGTCCCTAGCATAGTCTGATGTTAAAAGGCCTCTGAAAAGGAAAAAACAAATGTTTTACAGATGCAAGCAGCAGTGACAACTCAAGCCAGGGCCATAGAGGGTCACACTGTTGTGGTTCTACCCACCAGCTTTCCAAGGCCTCACAGGCACTTCCCTTAATCCACAAAATACTGGGCCCCAGACACATCCCCTGCCTGCCACCCCAATTGCCCTTTCCCACAGCGATCATTCCCCGGATCCTACAGCAGAGGAAACCTGAGAGCTGAAATTCTCTCTTGAAAGAACTCAAGGGAGGTGAAAGCCTGGGTCTCCGAGGCTCTGGGGATTTGTCCCCAGGGTGCTGAAGGTGCTCTCACATACTTGGTGTGCTCTCCCTGGGTGGGCACAGGGGGCAGTGGCTTCTCTCCCTCCTCCCCAAAAGGGGAGGGCCCCACGGGAACCTCAGGGCCCAGGCAGGACATAAATCTCACTCCCCTGCCTGGCACTTGCTGCTCCCCACACCTGCCTCACATCATTGCTCTTGCCCAAGTCCCTTTCTGTAACCCTGACCTCGTTTCTGATCCTGTGGTGTCACCGGATTCCATCCTTGGCCCCCATCCCACTCCACCCCCTGGATTCTCTGTTAGTAAACATGACAGAATGTTCTGGAGTACAGCAACAGGCATCCTTGGTGACTGAGGGCCCTTGAGGACATGGCAGTAGGGGCTGAAACTACAGCTTCCAGTTTCCACCAGGCCTGAGCAGATCCCGCTTGTGAGCTGCTGCTTCCTGTTTGTCCAGCAAACATTATCAAGGCCCACTCTGGGCCCGGCTCTGGACTAGGAAGCCCCCAGCACTGGCTGGATGGGGGGCAGACCTAAGAACACCCAACTGCTATCTACTTGCTACACAGAGAAGATACTTGGTGAATGGAAAAGGGCAGAAGGGCAAGGGGCAGGAGCAGAGAAGAAGCTAGGGAGGCCAGCTCCCTACGGCCACACCACACCAGCAGCAGGACTCTGAGGCTGGCTCCCAATGGGACCTGGTAACATGGCAGATCAGCAAGGAGGGCCACCTGGACCTGGGCAGGGGAACATGTGAAAAGAACTAGCGCTGTTATCCGGCTTAGCTATTCCTGAACAAAACTGCCTTTTTCCCTCACTCAATTCACAAATAGTGGGCCCAGGAGAGTCCCCCAAGTGACCAGGGTGAGAGGGCCAGAAGCTATCCAATAGCGCCACCCTGAGGTACCAGTTCCTGACTTCAGCAGAAACTTCCATGAGCAAAACCGCAAAGACTATGCGTGTTTTAACAAGGAGGAAGAGGAGAAGGAAGGAGCCAAGGATGCAGAATGAGTGAGGCCTGGGGCCCAGGAGGGAGAAGGCCGCAGGCTGAGCTGAAGGTGTGCCAGTTAAGCGCATGTGTGGCCAGGGATAGCCCCTCCCAAAGGGCAGGTGCTTGCCTGGCCTGCCAGCTCTGGGTACCAGGGGAAGTGACTACAATGCACCATTGATCCACTGTCCAACCAGCCCCTGATAGTGGTACCTGGAGGGGGTCCCACCTTGGACTTTATTCAGATAGTCACCACTCACAGCTTTTATAGATCTCAAAAAAAACACAACGCTCGGCACCTGTGGCTCAAGTGGCTAAGGCACCAGCCACATACACCTAAAGTGGCGGGTTCGAATCCAGCCCAGGCCCACCAAATAACAATGACGGCTGCAACCAAAAAATAGCCAGGCATTGTGGCGAGCACCTCTGATCCCAGCTGAGGGAGGCTGAGGCAGGAGACTCGCTTGAGCCCAGGAGTTGGAGGTTGCTGTGAGCTGTGATGTGACTGCACTCTACCCAGGGGACCAGCTTGAGGCTCTGTCTCAAAAACAAAACAAAACAAAATTTGATTATTCATAAGCCTCGGTTCCTAACATATTTTTAGGTCAATTTATAGCCCTTTTTTATTATTTTACTTATGTCACACCAAATGATTTCTGAAAACTTATTTGAAAGTCAAAATCAAATGACTGAAAGGATTGGGGTTGTGCTGAGAAGCTAAAATATATTAACTCCTCCAGGGCTTCAGGAAACTTCTGGATTCCATCTGAAACACACTGGAACTGAGAACATTCCAGATAAGTGGATGTCATGGCTCCTTTAACTATGCTGAAATCCAGAAGTCCACAAGCCAACCCTTTCCAGAAGCTCTCCCCCCAGAGAGCCCTGATAGCCACATGAGGCCTACCACCCATTTTGTAAGGCCTACAAGCTAAGAATGGTCCTTACATTTTTTTAATGGTTGAGAAAGAAATCTAAGTTCCATGAATTCAAATTCCAACATCCGTAGTAAAGTTATATTGGAACACAGCCCCTCTGTCCACTCACCTATCGCCTCTGGCTGCTTTCATGCTACAATGAGTAGTGTGAACAGAGTGCTGAGCAGAGACCAGCATGACCTCGGGAGCCTGGGATCTATCTAGCCCTTTACAAAAAGATTTGCCAACACTCACAACCCTCAGAAATGGCATTTAGACCCATACATCTAACCACTCTCACTCCTCTCCCTTTCTCCTCCTCCTGCTTCCTACAATCCCCCGGGACCAAAAAGTTCCCATTTACTTTCTTTATTTTTGATTCTCCCCCCACCCTCTTTCTGACTCCAGCCTCATGAGAAAGCCTTAGGTTCAGGCACGAAAACCTTCCCCAGGCCAGAGCTTCCCAGTGGAAGTGCTTCAGAGGGGCCACCGGTGTGCAGCAAAGTGGTGGTGCCCTCGGTCCTCAGGTGAGGGTGCAGCTTGAGGGCATGGCTGGTTATCCTGGGGAGAACGTCACCTACAGCTCCTTGAAGGGCAGCTGAGAATGGGCACCATTAAACAGCAAGAATGATGGTCTTCCCCCAAGTTATGAGGGAGGGTATCACCACCACCTGGCATGTCACTTGGCAGTCTACTGCAGAGTCCCACTGCTCATTGTGGGCAACAGGGCCAGGGACTGCTGGAGGAGGATGTGTACCACGTGTCCAGGGAACACAGGGCATAGACCAAGAGGGGTGAGGGGCCAGGAGCAGGGAAAACAGGAGGGAGGTCCTGGTGTCCACACTGTCCGAAGGCAGCCCTGAGTCTCTGCCCACACTGGTATGCTTTCTTTTTTAAAATCAACTTTAATGAGATGTACTTTACACACACTAAAATGCATCCATTTTAAATATACGGTATTATGCGTTTTCACAAATGTATATCTGGGGGATCTGCCAGTATAACCACCATCACAATAAGACAGAAAACCTTGTCATCACTCCCAGAAATGCCCCTTTGCAGTCAGGCCCCTTCCCCCCTGCCACTGCCACTGCCCCAGACAACTCCTCATCTGCTTTCCATAACTAGAAATTACTCTTGCCTATGCTAGAATTTCAAATAAATGGAATGATACAGCGTGTACTTTTTGTGTGTCTGGCTTCTTTCATTCCGGATAATGTTTTGAGATTCATCCACATTGTGTGTGTATCAACACCAAACTGTTACCCTTCTTTTCTGTTGTTTTTGAGTGAAAGGAGATGCTATGAGAAGTCACGTCAGGTCAGGAGGCATGAATCAGAACCCTTCAGGACAAATCAGGACAATTATCACTCTACGTTTACAAGCTGTTTCTATCTTTTGCAGCAGCTGAACTTCTTCAATCACAGCCAAGCTGGCTGCAGGGAACTGCTCTACAAACGTATGTGTACTCTGCAAATTAGTGTTTCACTATTATTTTAGTGCATTGGAATCAAAGTTTGATAGGTGCTAAATATAATGCCTATCACAAGAAATTTCAACACTGCCTTTATCAACAACAACAATAACCAAAAAAAGCAGAGGTTTTTATAGTCTGTAAATATAATTACAGGCTAGGCATGGTGGCTCATGCCTATAATCTTAGCATTCTGGAAGGATTGCTTGAGGCCAGGAGTTCAAGACTAGCCTGAACAAAGACCCTATCTCTGCAAAAAAATTTAAAAATTAGCCAGGTGTAGTAGCACATGCATGTAGTCCCAGCTACTTGGAAGGCTGAGAGAGAGGATTGCTTGAGCTCAGGAGTTTGAGGTGCCACTGCATTCTAGCATAGGGAACAGAGAGAGACCCTGTCTCAAAAGAATAATAATAATAGGGTGGCTCAAAGGAGTAGGGCACTGGCCCCCTATACTGGAGGTGGTGGGTTCAAACCTAGTCCCAACTAAAAAAAAAAAAACTCCAAAAAAAATTATAAATAAATAAATAAGCATCAATGAATACGTGTATAATTACAACTAGTATATATTTTTGAATACTTAAGTTGCTCTTAACTTTTTATTACCAATTTATACAAACAAAATTTCTTGTCAATGATAATTATTAAGAATTTGAGCTGGGGTTTGGTGCCCATAGCTCAGTGGTTAGGGCACCAGCCACATACTGGGGCTGGTGTGTTTGAACCCTGCACAGGCCTGCTAAACAACAATGACAACAACAAAAAAATAGCTAGGCATTGTGGTGGGCACCTACAGTCCCAGCTACTTGGGAGGCTGAGGCAAGAGAATCACTTAAACCCAAGAGTTTGAGATTACTGTGAGGTGTGACGCCACAGTACTCTACTGAGGGTGACATAGTGAGACTGTGTCTCAAAAAAAAAAAAAGAATTTGAGCCAGGTGCAGTGGCTCATGCCTATAATCTCAGCACTGTGGGAGGCTGAGGCCGGAGAATTGCTTAAGCTAAGGAGTTTGAGACTTGTCTAAGCAAGGGTGAGACCCCAACTCATTAAAATAATAAGAAACCCTGCCCAGCACCACAGCAAGCACCTGTAATCCCAGTGGCTTCTGAGACTGAGGCAGCAGGATGCCCAAAGTCCAAGTTTGAGGCTGTTGTGAGCTATGACACCACTGCACTCTGCTCAGGGCATAGCATCTCACCAAAAGAAAAAAAAAAGGAAATAAAAAGAAAAAATAAAAGAAGAATTTGAAATCATTGGACATCTTTATCAGAAATGTCATAGTCACATAAAAGAAAAATCATAACTATGTGAGGTAATGGATATGTTAATTGGCTTCATTGTTGTAATCACTCACAATGTGTATGTTTATTAAAACATCACACTGTACACCTAAAATGGGTCCAGTTTTGTTTGACAAGTATACCTCAATACAACTGGAAAAAAGAGAAAGAAACTAGAGTGTCCTAGAACCTAAACTTCAACTGTTACTGTTGTGCATCAGCTCTAATAAAATAATTTAACTCTGCAAAAAAAAAATTTTTTTTTCATCTTGCCTTTTCAAACTTAATAGTAGATATAAAAAGATACGGCAATTGAAATAAGCTCATGTCTGACAACAAAATATTTAAAATTGTTTTATTTAGAATTTTATGCAAATTCAGTAGTTAACATTTTCTTTTATTTCATTGTAAACATTTAACATGAAGAAAATGTCAATTTTTTTCACTAAGCTCCACATAGGTGTTCCCAAATCACCTTTTGTTTACCCTAGCATGTCAAACACCTTTTCTTAGTTTGTATTGTGAACAGGGAAAGTGTAGTCACTATGGCCACCAGACTATGGCAGAAGCAGGTAGCCCCGCCTAGAAAGTCTGTCTTCCTAAAGAAGTCTCTCCTGCCCTCTAGTGGTAATATTTGTAGCTGAATCTTGTCCAACAACAAATTGATAATACTTGAAAAAAACTATTTGTACTAAAGTCTCAGCAGAGTCTCATCCTTACAATGATGTAAGGAATAACTAAATGTACTGGGTTTACAATATAACAGCAAAACTATCAACTCTGTTACCAGCGTATGCCTGCCTCGGGTCCTGTCAAGTAAAAGCCTTCAAGCCATCCCCACTGCTCCATGGGGCCTGGGAAGGTCAGACCCACCACTCCTCTCTGCCTTCATACCACAGCAAGGGCATCCCCAGCCAGTGAGATCTCCTGGCCATCACCTGAGACCACCAGCCACTGAAGCCCCTTCCCCACCCCTACTAGATGTAAGGACCATAGAAGGGAGAGGGGAGCATGGGCCTGGAAAGAAAATACCCACATGGTCAACAATTTGACATCAACAGGCAAACTTCAGGTCCCAGGCATCCAGAGGATTTGGAGTCCCCTTGCACATGGAGGGAAAGGGGCCAGCTCCACCATAAATACTTCTTGAAGTCCATTGCCTAGGTATGACCCAGGCTTTGATCCCCTAACAGCAGCAGATACCACCTGGCCATAAGAGAGAAGGCAAAAATCAGGTGATAGAAGAAGTCTGAGTTGTGAAGAACCAATGTATAGTTACTGATGTGAAAGTTTTATATGTGAAAGTTATATGAAACTCGCAGCATATTGAATCGGATAATCACTTACGCAGACAACAAAACAGTTGTTGAGGACAAATGAATTTTCATCTGAAATGAGAACTACAGACTATTTATTATTGAGGTAATCTCAATTCTGCTCTGAGTATAAATCAAAAAACTACGAATTCTATAAACACTTGGCCCACCACATACATCGGTTCATGTCCGTGGATTCAACCAACAACAAACTGAAAATACTTGAAAAATATTGCATTGAACTAAACACGAACGTATTTTTTTTCTTATCATTATTCCCTCAGCAATACAGTTTAACAACTTTCTGTAGCATTTGCCCTGTATTGCGTACTATAAATACAGTCATGCATCAAATAAAAGGGATAAGCTCTGAGAAATGTGTTATTGGGCAATTTTATCATTGTCTGAACATCACAGAGGTTACTTATACACACCAATATAGTACATAGCCAACCACACACCTAGGCTCCATGGTATAGCCTGTCGGCCTAAGCCACAAGCCTGTACAGCGTATGACTTTCAGCAACTGTAATACAATGGTAAGTATTTGTGTATATAATTATATCTAAAGATAGAAAAAGTGCAATAAAAATAGGGTATAAAATATTTTTAAAATGGCACACTCAGACAGGGCACTTACCCTGAATGGAGCCTGCAGGACTGGAGGTTGCTCTGGGTGAGTCAGTGAGTAGTGAATGAATGTGAAGGCCTGGGATGTTACCGTACACTACTGCAGACCTTATATGTGTGTACTGTAATCTTAGGCTACCCTAAATTTATTAGAAAATATTTGTCCTTCAACAATAAATTAACCTTCACTTGCTGTAACTTTTTTACTTTATAAAATTTAAAAAAATTTTAACTTTACTCTTTTGTAAGAACACCTAGCTTAAAACTCATTGTACAGCTGTTCTTAAATACTATCTTTATTCTATAAGCTTTTTTCTATTTTTAAGGTCATTGATTTATTTTTTACTTGGTATACTTTTTTTTTTTGTTAAAAACTAAGACATAGGCTCGGCGCCTATAGCTCAACCAGCTAAGGCACCAGCCACGTACACCTAAGGTGGCGGGTTCGAATCCCCAGCCCGGACCCGCCAAACAACAATGATGGCTGCAACCAAAAGAATAGCCGGGCGTTGTGGCGGGCGCCTGTGGTCCCAGCTACTTGGGAGGCGGAGGCAAGAGACTCGCTTGAGCCCAGGAGTTGGAGGTTGCTGTGAGCTGTAAGGCCACGGCACTCTACCCAGGGGGACAGCTTGAGGCTCT
>CAUYTI010009865.1:0-19207 GCA_963575145.1 Galago senegalensis
ACACCACACCACACACACCACACACACCACATCACACACACACCACACACACACCACACCACACACACACACCACACACACACCACACCACATCACACACACACCACACACACACCACACACACACACACCACACCACATACACACACACACACACCACACCACACACACACCACACACACCACACACACACACCACACCACACACACACCACACACACCACACCACACACACACACACCACACACACATACCACACACACACACACCACACACCACACACACACACCACACCACACACACACACACCACACACCACACCACACACACACCACATCACACACACACACACCACACCACACACACACACACCCCACACACACCACACACACCACACCACACACACACACACACACACACGCACACTCCATCCTATACTCCTACCCTCACTTCTGTGCTGGGAATACAGCAATTATAATGATCCTCTTGGCTCTGGGCTTCTAAATCTTCTCACAGAATCCACCAAACTCTACCTTAGGCCTAGCTTTAGCCTTGGAAGTTTCTCTTAATATTGGAAGGAGGAAACAGGGACTCTAAACGTTCTTGGGGCAATAATCTCCCAGATCTGGACTGTTTTATTCTTATCTGTGTGACGTGCCTGGCCTCAGTGTTTCTGAGTGTCTCTGTAAGCTCAGACCTGGCTTTGAGGAGCATGTGCTGGAGCCGACTGCATTCCAGGGCACGGGAGGCACACCCCCACCTCGCCACCCCTTTTGATGTTCATATGAAGCAGAGCATTTTTTTCCCTCTAAGTACAGTTCCAGCACAGTATTTCTGTGCTGTACTAAAAGAAGAAATGCTTATTGAGTGGGAAATCTGTGCTCCAGTTTAATCCCTCGATGGTCGTGGATGTTAGAATAGTCATGCCTGCTGGGGGCTTCATCTGCAAACTGGGAAGAGGAGAGGTGGCCAAATGTCTAGTCATTATAAACCTGGAGATCAGAAATACATTTCTGGCAAGGCCCCCTTTTTCTAGCACTCCCTTCCATTGCCGTTTTAAGACAGAAGTGTCCCCCTGTCTTAAAGTGCTAAGACAGGCTAAGACAGGGCATTGATGAATTCCAGGTCCTTTTTATCCCAAAGCTTGTTTTTTCTCTCTCTAAATGCAAGGTTTTTCCACAGCTCCACCATCCACACTGGTTTACACATAACATACCAAAGCATCTGTGCTTTCCAGGTGATCCACAGGGCTCAGGCCACTCTCTAAACCTTTCACAGCCTGATAGAGATGGGCAATTTGGTAATTTTATTTTTTTATTTCAATTTGGTCATTTTGAAAGCATCTTCTTTATTTAAGAGAGGGAAATGGAGGCTCGTAGGAGTCAGGTGATGGCAAGCACTCACAGGCCGGGGCAAAGGCCAGTGTGCAGATGAGGCAAAACCTCCATCGCCGGAGTGGCGCTTCCTAGTAGCCACATAAAGAGGCTTCTGGTGAGAGGGAAGAAAAGATTGCTGCCAGTTTCTGCTCTAGGGAGCTGACATGCCTAGGAGTGCTGCCCAGAACCACCCTATACAGGGCCACTGAGGACTGATTTAGTTTCCTACTTCTGGGACCAAGAAAGACAAGCGTCCACTGACAGGGCTGGTCCACGTGTTTGAGACCTTCAAGCAGCATCTATCCTCTGGCAGTGCTGTGCTGCTGCTGCTGGTGTCCAAAGGCCAAAAATGTGGTTTCCTAAGTCCGTGGATTCCATTAAAGACACACGCTATAGATTTTTTTTAAATGGAAAAAACAAAGAAAAGGGCCAGTTGGCCATGCATCTGTAGGAAAAGTAGAGAATCTGGTCTGGGTAGGAGATGATCAAAGACAGTAGACTAGGAAAGGAATTCAGCCAGTGAAGTATTAACACACAAAAACACAGCAGGAAAGAAAGAAGATCCCTTCCCATAGAAGAGAGACATTTAGAGCAGCTTCACAACCTGGGGGTCACAACCCACAGGAACTGTATCAAAGGGCCGGGCATTAGGAAGATTGAGAACCACTGATTCAGAGGAAGCTAGGTGGTGAGTAACTTAAGCTCATTACCCCCTCATATGTTTCCTGCAGGAAGCTAGTGAGGCCTCTCATTTGAAACAGAAGCCTTAGAAATACGCTTTTCCAGTAAGATAAATGCTGAAACGATATGTAATGACTGAGAGAAAATTCTGAGCACAGTTTACCTATCTCCTTAAGCTGTGATGAAAATATAGAGACACCTCCAGTTTATATGCTTATCAATCCTAACCTACCACAAGAGAACTTAAAATTATAACACTGCTCAAGGAATGGGCGTTAGGAACTAAAGGACAATATTGCAGCTGATGGGAACGTCAGTCGTGGCAGAGCTGCTTAAATACTTGGGACGGCATGATGACCCCCAGGGTCAGTTCATCTGACCCTGGGGAGAGTTTCCTAAATTTTCGTGCCTTAGCATTTTCTCACAAATAAAGTGGAACAACACTGATTCATGGCTGTCTAAAATGTCGCCACAGTTCTAATTAAGATGTAACGTGAGTGCAGTGAGCGAACCTTCTCATCTTTAAGAACAAATAGTTTTTGTGTTTTTTTTTTTTTTAAATGAAAGTCTTCTGAAAATTCGCCAAACCACAAGGAAAGAGCAATTCAGCTGAGAGGGGGGAAAAAAACAACTGACCCAGCTCTTAGCTCCATATCCTCCTTTTAATAAAGAAACAAGGCAATCGGTTTTCATAACCTTTGCTACACATTCATTTTGAATGTTTTCCCTATAAATTATAAATAAGTTTCAGAATCTAGTGAGTATAAAGAAACCACATTTCCTGTATGGGCTCTGTTGCTTATAGAGAGAAATCTTTCACCTGTCCCGGGAACATTTGGCCTATTTAAAGGTTGCAGGTGTGAGAATCTGAGACCAGGGGCAGATTCCGGCCGGGAAGAGGTTGCCAAAAGCCGATTGGAGGTTAATGCTTTAAGAGCAGCGGTGCTTTTTCCTTTCTCTTACTCAAGTGCACGTGGGGAGCTGGTACTCTGTCAGAGCCGCGTCCCAGAGATTTCTATTTTTTTCTTTTCTGTTCATTTCTGAGAAAAGTGCAGGACCCTTCTACCACCTTGGGATGAAGGCAGCGAACTTCCCTGAGAATGGTAGGTATGGAGTGAGTGGTCCCTTCTTTCCTGGGTTTATAAAAGGAGAGAGGAGGAGAAAGAAAAATGGAAAGACAGGCTGAGGCACTGTTCCCCTCCTGGGGTTGCAGAGCAGGGCTGGTGTACCGGGGACAGTCTGTGGTTTAGATCAAGGGCAGGCAGGTAGCTTCTGGAGCCTGGCTGAGCCACAGGGGCCTTCACAGGGGTCTGTAAACAGAGTGAACGGGCAGCTCACTGCCAATGGCAACAGCTTGATCTTTGGCCTAATGACATGCAAGGGCCAGAGACTGAGTGTGATGCTGGAGAATCATCTGTTCCCAGGAAACACTGAACTAGCAGCTGCGTCTGGCTCCCCAGGAGTGGTCCCAGCGGAGCACTCAGCCTCCTGCTTGGCCCCCAGACCCCACCTTTATGGTTTGCTTCACCTGGAAGATTTGGCGGCTCCTGGTCCCTGAGCCACCCTGTCTGTGCCTTGCAAGTATCATTTTGATCCCAACGGGTCAGGACACTTAGGCTGAAACTTTCCCCACTGCCCACTTATAAGTCAACAGAGAAAGCCAAGAGCTATGCCCTTGGGCCTGACCCAATACTCTGGAAGCCCTTCTGCCAGTCCCTGCCCAATACGAGGACCTCAGAACAGGGTGACATTGCCTGAAAAGCCAGGGATTACTCCTGCTGCTGGGGTCGCTATCCAAGGCCAGCTTCTGCCTGCAGCCTTTTTGCCAGAAGCTCACTCAAGACCGACAAGCAGCTTATCAAGATCCACGTCTTGCCCAAGACAACAAGGAAATGGGGGTGGTGGAGTGGGCATTTTTCTGTTGCTCTGACCTCCCATCTATTGTCCCAGCTGAAAAGACCAGGTGCTAAATGCCTCACCTTCCAGGGAGGAAGCCAGGCCAGGTGTCAGCCCCACTGCTATCCCTACCTCCTTGCTGCGGAGTCATTCTCAGCCTTGGGCAGGGTTCACAGTAAGAAGGGGTTCCTCCCCTATCCTCACTGTCCACTCCTGCCCCAAGGCACAAGAAGTGGGGGAGGGGCTGCAAGAAGGGGAAAGTGGCCCCTTACTGCCCGGCCAGACCCTGAGGGGTGGGCTTGCAGGTCTCCGCCTTTGCCTTCCCATGCAGAGGAAGCAAAGTGGGTCGCCAGGGGGTGGGGGTCTGTGCCTGAAGACCCCCTGTGCTCAGCTGTTTTGCCATGATCCACCCAAGAGCACTTGCCCACTGGCACCAGGACCCAGAATTGAGAGGCTGCCCCTGGGCTGTGCAGAGCAGTGGTGAGGAGCGGTGGTGAGGAGATCCTCCTACTCCCCATCAGGGAATGGGGTGGCCCCTTCTTCCCTACACCTTCCCACTCCAGCAACCCGGAGGATCTCAAAAGTAATGCAGCAAAGTAGGCCGGAGAGCATCCTGAATTAGATACGAGGAAGAGGTTTTAAAGTAGACCAACCTAAGTCTAGTATTTCAAAATAAAGGAGAGTAAGTGAATCTGCCCACGATGCGCTAATGTAACAGAGGAAACAGCCTGAAGAAAAAATGGCCAAAGTGTTTTCTCTCTCTTTAAAACGTCCCCCGCACTTTTTGGAAAGTGAGTCCTGCGTCCCTGACTAGGTCAGGAGGGGCAGGGAATGTCTTCTGTGTGTTGTGCTTCAGGAAATGGAGGCGTGACAAGGTGCTGGCAGAGGCCTGGGTGGTCTCCAGGGGAGTGGGGTCACGAAATGGCTCAACTGAACTGTTGAGATGGAGGCCTGAGATGAAGGCCTGGCCAGGTGCTGGCAGAGGCCTGGGTGGCCCCCCGGGGGTGGGTCACAAGATTGTCTTCAGTGAATTGTGAAGTGCAATCAAGTGACAATAGACTAGAACTGGCTCCGTGCCTGTGGCTCAAGCAGCTAAGGCACCAGCCACATATACCTAAGGTGGTGGGTTCGAATCCAGCCCGGCCTGCCAAACAACAATGATGGCTGCAACCAAAAAATAGCCGGGTGTAGTGGCGGACACCTTTGGTCCCAGCTACCTGGGAGGCTGAGGCAGGAGACTTGCTTGAGCCCAGGAGTTGGAGGTTGCTGTGAGCTTTGATGCCATGGCACTCTACCCAGGGGGATAGCTTGAGGCTCTGTCTCAAAAAAAAAAAATAGACTAGAACTGAGCACTCTCCCTTTCGAAGCCCAGTTTTTCTCCTTTGAGACGTGGTCCTCCATTTTTCCCCCTCTGCTGCCAGAGAATAAACTTCTCTTCCTTCTCCTCAGCCCCTGTCTTCCCTCCGCCAATGAGCCTCGTGGATGATGCCACCTTTCAGTAACGCTTTTGTTTTTGATTTGTGAGGAGCAAATCAAACTGGAAGATAGAGATTGGGAAAATTATGTTGATTTTTTATAAATTGTAATAAATTATGTTTTTTATTATTAAGCCATTTTATGTTTCTATCCCAGTGAGTTGGGCCTGCTTAGTAAACACAGAATCCTAAGCAGTGAGGGGTCAGCAGACGTGTGGACCAGTTCAGCTTCCACATCCTTTCCCAGCCGGAGGTTCCAGGTTTGACGGTGGCAGGCATCCCTGTGAAAGAGGGCTGCAGCATCACTGGGGTTCAGTTGTACATGGGCAAGTCGGAGGCTGGTAGGATTAGTCAGCCCCAGCTGCTGTCTGAGTCCTGACGGGAAGATAGACGAGGTCTTGAAAGTGCAAACTGAAAGAGATCCTTCCAGGAAACTTGGGTAAGACACTAGTGTTAAAGCAATGCTCCTAGGTCACATTTATCTGAACATAAACCCTCTGGTCAAGGGAAAATATCTCTGCTTGCCAACCACTGCTTCTAAAGTGGGGCTGCCTAATACAGAGGCTGTTAGTCACATGTGGCTATTTCAGTATAATTTAAAATTCAATCCTTCTATTGCGCCCGTCACATTTCCAGTGCTCACATGAGACCAGTGGCTGGGATACTGAATAGTGGACATAGAGAACATTTCCAACTTCCCCAAAATTTCTATTAGGCAGCTCTGTTTCAAACAGAAAGCTATTTGTTCCAAAGATGGGAGAGAAAAATGGCGCAGTTGGACTTCTGAGGTATCATTTGATATGTACCAAATTTATACATCCCTTCATGGGCAGGTGAAAGGTTAAAGTGATATCACAGAAAAAGGGAGAGTCACAGCCCCATTTCTACCAGGGACTCAGTGAGCCCTGAGCTTACAGAAGTCTGTGATGCCTGAGCTCTGCTTTGGGAACTTGAGAGCTGGGTGGAAGAGGCTTTGGGGCCAGGGGACACCCGAGCGACTGGGCAGAGGAACTGACCCTGGAGAAGTGATAGCAGTGCCCAGAAAGGGAAAGATGATACTCAGGGAAGGGGGTGGCATGCCAGGGGCAGGGGGAGGTTCCCCTGTGGCCATTGCCTCCCTCCTGGGAACTGTTAGAGATGGAGTAAGACCTAAGGGACCAGATCCTGGGAAGTATACATTATGATGCCTGTTTCTCCTCCCGGGGACAGGACATGAGAAGTAGCAGAATTCTGTTAGTTATCTAACAGGTAATAAATTACTCTAAAACTTGGTGTTGTAAAACAACAATAATTATCGTCTCATGGTGGGTCAGGAATTTGGAATGAAAGTGGCAGAGTGGTTCTTGCTCAGGCTGTCTGATGAGGTTGCAGTCATGACCACAAGGTTGGTCATGAAGGTTGTCTGGGGCTGGAGGATCCCTTCCAAGGTGGCCCCTCAGATGGCTAATTGGCACTGGCTATGGGAGGCCTTGATTCTCTCTGTGTGGACTTCTTCACCTGGGCCTCAGGAATGTTCTCACAGCACTGTGAGGATTGTGGCTGACTGCCTGCAGGATGAGGAATTCAAGTTGTAGAAAATAGAATGCACTTTTTAACTTGCCCATGGCAGTCACACTCCACCAGTGCTTCTGAGCTCAGCAGTCACACAGACCAGCCCTACTCAAGCATATGAGTACCACTAGGCAAAGGGCATGTGGGGTCATCCTGGAGGCAGGCCACCTTAAGGTCACACAGAGCTAAGAACTGCATATTATCAGGAAACTGTCAGTTACAAGTGACCAAAAACCAACTCAAACTGGCTTTAAAAAATCAAATAAAAGAGAACTAACATATATAACTGGAAGTCTTGACCTTGTGGGATGACATCCTCTGGTTTCCGTCTTGTGCTCACATCGGTTTTCTTTTTGTGGTAGCAAGATGACCACTGGTAGCTCTAGCCTTGCTTCTCCTGTTTAGGAAGAAACTCTTTACCATTCCCCCCAACAAAAATAGTAGCCTGTTTATTGACTGAAGTATTTATATCTAAGCCAGTCACCATGATCCCTGTAGGCTATGGTGCTCCGATTGGCCAGGCTTCAGTCATATGGCCATTTCAGGATTTGAGTGCTGTTACCCAAAGAAGGGAAAATGGTCCTAAGCTGGAAAAAATGAAACGTAGTTCACTCCATATCTGTCTGGTTTCATAACAGACACGGGTCACATTGATCCCTTAGGGTTTTTTTTTTTTTTTTTTGGAGACAGTCTCACTTTGTCACCCTCTGTAGAGAGCTGTTAAGTCATAGCTCACAGCAACCTCAAACTCTTAGACACAAGCAATTCCTTTGCCTTAACCTCTGGAGTAGCTGGGACTCTAGGTTTGTGCCACAACCCACAGCTGGATTTAGAGATGAGGTTTTGCTCTTGTTCAGCCTGGTCTTGAACGCCTGAGTTTAAGCTCTGAACTCAAGCAATCCTCCCTCCTCAGCCTCCCAGAGTGCTTGGATTATAGGCATGAGCCATCGCACCTGGTTCTGATCCCCTTAGTATGAAGACAATGGATGGCAAACGTCCAACTGAGAAATGCATTATTATCCGTGACCCCTTCTTACAGAGCCAGAGGTAACCTTATTCCTTTTTAAGATTTGCTTTGTACAGCGAAGACTAGAGATTTCTCCTGGACTGATGTGCATCTGGTATCCCCATGTCCAGATGGTCCTCCGAGGAGCCCTGGCTTTGGTTTGTGCCAACATCACTTCCAGTGTCCTCTAGGGTATCTCTCAGCCAGGGAGAGAGCAACTTCCCAGCAAGGTCTTTAAAGATATGTGCGTGATAAATGTACTTTAAATAAAGTACTTATTAAAGAGAACTATGACCTTGTGTACAGAGGGGGTGATAAGTACGATAACAACTCACTCATTTAGACCCTGGAGAGCTGATTTAGTCAACACTGCAAAACGCAGTCTCTATTCCTGGGTGGGAAGGCTCTGCAGGTCGGGTCTGACACCCACGGCTGTCCACTAAGTGTTCCCTGGGATTTGTGATGATTGTAATTGGCCTATAAAACACAGTTCTAGATGTATTTGATTTCCCCCCAGTACACAGTAGATAAGCAACAATCTGAATAGGCGTGTGGCAGGCAGCTGCTGGAGACCATCTCGGTGCTGCCAACAGAGATAACATCTGTTGGCTTGACTTGCCAGGACTGCGCTGGCGTTCTGGTTCCTGTGGCTTAGTTTACACGGACGGTGGGTGAGGCACTGCGCTGAGCACCTATGTGTCATGTCTCATGCCATCCTGGCAAATAATTCTGTGAGGTCAGGGCTACGGTTTTCTCCACTTCACAGAAAGGAAAACTGACGCTTAAGGGTGGTATCAAGTTTATTAAGAAACAGTTAAATTATGTTTAACATCTGTTTGATAAAACAGCTTCCTAGATAACATAGTTTAGAAATACTTCCTTCAAAAGCAGCTTAGCAGAGACATTTTGGAGCTTAAATGGATAAGTGGGAGGTTCACTTACAAAATCTATCTTTTCCATGACCAGGCATAATGATGAGGTGGCTCTGGGGCGCCGTCCAGGCCTAAGAGTCTAAATGCTCAGAGGACGGGGCCTCCGAGGCTACATAGCTAAACAAATGGTTCTGAGGGGGTGGTCTAGAGCTGTGGTCCCCAACGCCTGAGTCACAGACGGGGATGGACCCAGGCCTGTTAGGAACCTGGCCGCACAGCAGAAAGTGACCCGTGGGCCTGTGAGTGAAGCTTCATCTGTATTTACAGCTACTCCCCATCACCGCGTGTCACTGCCGGAGTTCACACACCACCAGCCCCCCACCTCCTCCACCCCCCAGTCCCCCCCTCCCTCCGTCTGAGCAGTGCGGCGTTAGTCTCACAGGAGCATGGACCGCCCTGGAAACAGCATGGGAGGGATCCAGTTTGCAGGCTTCTCGTGAGACACTAATACCTGATGACCCGAGGTGTAACTGAAGAGGCCATCTAGTGCTGGGCCATCTAGTTGAGGGAAAACAAGCTCAGGGCTCCCGCTGATTCTGCATTATGGTGGGTTGTGTGATCATGTCAGTGTATGTTACAATGTAATAATAATAGAAGTAAAGTGCACAATGAGTGTAATGCACTTGAATCATCCCAAGACCATCCCCCAAACCCCCAGTCCTTGGAAAAATCACCCTCTATGAAACTGGTTCTTGGTGCCAAAAAGATTGGGGAACACTGGTGGACTAGCCCCTGTCCTAGTTGGACACCTCCAGCGGACCATCAGGGCCCAGGAAGGGAAGTACGTGACAGCAGGGAGCCCCCGGCATCTCCGTGGTGTGTCTGAGAACTACAACTGCATCTCTGAGGCCCACAGGGTGTCCCGGCTGGAAGGTCGCAAGACTTGCAAGAACTCTGGGTTCCCACAGGCCTGAGCTGCCCTCATCCCCTGTCTCAAAATTATACAGACACATTCAAATATGTCTTTCTTTGAAGGAGTTCAGTGACTTTAGGCTTGAGGTCAATGCAGATGTCATTTGAGCTCGTTCTTCTCTGGGTTCAGCTGTTGAGAGGAGCAGCCATGAGCGCCAGTGTTTTTTTAGCCTTAACAAGCAAACAGTCAGGGACAGAGACCAGTGCATGCTCTCCTCTCTCACAGTGGTCTGTTAAGAGGCCCTGCTGGAACCCTCAAGAGGGGGAGGCTACGGGATTATGAAGGATGCTGTCGGGAGTCACTGAGATTACATGGTCTCATGGGGGGGGGGAGGTGTGAGTGTGCTCCTTCCTGCAGACTTACAACCCAGTGCAGTCTCTGGGGACCAGAAGGGAAGCTGAGATAATCCGACCCTCTTTGATGCCAGTGTCCCGCAAGAGCTCAGGCATTTCATGGTTTTCTGGAACTCAGACCTATGAAGTAAAATGCTTCAGTTTCTAACCCTTGGCAATTCTAATACATTCATTGTTCTTTCTGGCCCGAGATTGACCCACTCAGCAAATAGGAAGAGGCCGCGAGGAAGAACATCCAGATATCAAAGCTGGCTTTTAAAAAATAGAATTGATTAACCAGATTCAAAACCTCCCACAGGAAACGAGGGCATGATGTTCTATTTCAAGGAGATGTATTTTCAGACTATAGCGTGTAAAGATCAAATACACATCCATAAGCGTGTGGTGCTGACTGGTCCTAGACGAAATTGCAAAGAAAAAGACCCTGGATTTCCCCACCCTCCCTTTTTGCCATCTTTGACTACCTTTAATGATTCCCCTGAACCAGATGTTCCATGCTCTTAGGTTTAACCTCCATGTAATAAATTAATTCAAAGGAAAAGAGGTAGGACCGTTTTGTAAGGCTTTATGTTGCCCAGAAGCAACGTATATTAAGACAACCTCTGAAGACAGGGACGCTTTGAAGGAGCAAGTTTCTTTTCTGGTGGTGGGAGGGGATGGTTGAGAGTCCGCAGTTCAAAGAGAACTGGGGTGCAGGCATTTCCGAAGTTCTCCGCGCCCCACTTTGCCCCGACCTTCGCTCTCTGGGAGGGGCCCTAGAACCCGTGCTCTGCTTCACTCTTGCACCAGCCGCGCTTAGGGATCGCTCATCTAGGCAGCCAGCTACTGTGTATCCACATGGAGCCCACGGTAGCCTAGAGCTGCGCATAGTAGTGTTTATTCTAGAAAAACAGACCTGGGTTTGATTCTAGACTCTGCTACCAGAAAAGTGGTGTGAGCTAATCATTTAGCTTCTGTGAAGGTTGAATTAATCAGATTAATTGTCCCATTTTGTAGGTTTGTTGTGAAGCTTAGAAATCACATCTAGGGCCAATCACCTGTGGCTCAAGGAGTAGGGCGCCAGCCCCATATGCCGGAGGTGGTAGGTTCAAACCCAGCCCCAGCCAAAACAGCAAAAAAAAAAAAAAAAGAAAAGAAATCACATCTACAGGTTCGGTGCTAGTAGCTCAGTGGTTATGGCGCCAGCCACCTGCACTGAGGGTGGCAGGTTCGAGCTTGGTCCGGGCCAGCTAAACAACAACTGCAACAAAAAATGGCTGGGCATTGTGGTGGGTGCCTGCAGTCCCAGCTATTGGGAGGCTGAGGCAAGAGAATTGCCTACGCCCAAGAGTTTGAGGTTGCTGTGAGCTATGATACCACAGCACTCTACCAAAGGTGACATAGTGAGACTCTGTCTCAAAAAAAAAAAAAGAAAGGAAGGAAGAAAAAGAGAAATCATGTCTATAAAGGCCTGGCACCAAGTGCTCAGTTAACGATAATTCTTTTATGCTTTTTAAGCGATAAGGGCCTCCCTATGTTGCCAGGGTGGAGTGCAGTGGCTATGTCCTCTAGCTTTGAACTCCTGGGCTCAAGCCATCCTCTCACTTCAGCCTCTTGAGTAGCTGGGACTACAGGCTCATACTACCACCCTTTGCCTAGTAATAGTTGAATGGAATAAAGAAATTATCTTGATATTATTTCAAATGGGTGTTCAGAGCCTTTTGTATAGGAAAAGCTTATTTAGGTGGTTTCAAGCATACATAAAATATAGAAGGTAACATAAATAGCCATAGCTATTACCTAGCTTCTAGAAGAATCAAGATATTGCCCTGCCTTCTAACAATTTTTTCTAATATTTTTAAATGGTAAGAAATTTAACAATTCAGGCTCAGGGCCCATAGCACAGTTGTTCCGGCGCCAGCCACATAAACCGAAGGTGGTGGGTTAGAACCCAGCCTGGGGCAGCTAAACAACAATGACAACTCCAACAAAAAATAGCCAGGTGTTGTGGTGCGCACCTGTAGTCCCAGCTACTTGGGAAGCTGAGGCAGAGAATTGCTTGAGCCCAAGAGTTGGAGGTTGTTGTGAGCTGTAACGCTACAGCACTCTACCGAGGGCAATATAATGAGACTCAAAAAAAAAAAAAGAAAGAAATAGAACAATTCTTGTGGTAATCTATGCTTGATAATTTTTATACCTTCTGAAAGATGATGCAACCTTTTTTGGGGAAGGGGAAAAAGTACACTCAGAAAACTCGGTGTAGATCAGCACCCTAATAGGCAGTAGTGACTTTCTCCCTCCCCAAGTTCTAACTGTAGGAAATTCATCCCAGCTCAGTCCCTTAGGTCCGCATGGACAGGTCCACCTCCTGGACCAGAGGGCTCTTCATGGCCGTGATACTGCACTATCAGGGCCATTGTAGGGCTACTTCCGACTCCAGCAGATGTTTTCAAAAGCAGCAGAAGGACCTCGCTGGTCTGAGCGCAGGAACAGTGTATAATCCATATGGTGGGTTTATGTCCCGCTGTCCCTATAGCTGACTGCATCTATGTGCAGGAGCCCTTGTGTCGGAGAAGCCCCCTGAGAGCGAAGGAAACAGCGCTGAGCTGAGACCCCGGCCTGACTGCTCACTCAAAGGCCTGCGGTCGCAGAGAGTAAAGACCTTCATTTTGACATCTGCCTCCCAACAGACCTTGTGAGTGTCCTGACTTTGACAAGGTGACAGGTGGTCCTTGTCTGTAGCTGTTTCCAAGGCTCATTGTTTTCAAATCATCACTGTGCTGTATTAATAACCCCAGTGAGAGCTCCCGCGTTTGTTTATTCATAAGTTAACCACTGAATGGAAAACAGCCCAGCCTCATGAAGAAGGACCCCAACCCAAACAACCCAGGAGGAGGAGGAGAGGAAACCACACAGCTGCCTGGGGCAGTTCCCAGTTCAGCTGTGTTTGGAAGAGAAAGCAGGACTTATCATTATCATCTAGCTCTTCTGTGAATCCAGCCCAAAGACCTTCCCCAGGGCTGCTGGGAATGCGCCGGGCAGGGCCTGGTCCTGGGCACCCTCTGCTTTGCTGTTGTGGGAAGTCTGGGACTGGGGAAAAGGAGGCTGAAAGCTCGAATTCACAGGCAGTCAAGAGTTTGGTTTTCTTGTTTTGTTTTTGCCCTCAGGAATTTGCCAGGAATCTAGTAAGGAAATTTCACCCTGGCACTCAGATATTAGGTCCCGGGCAACTATGACAGCCCTGATTGCCCTGCCCCTGCCCTGGGCCACTGGACGGAGGGCTAGAGAAGCAAGACCCAACCATGGAGCCAGCTCAGAGCCCCTTGACCACACACTCACATTCCTGCCAGGTCACACACGCCTGCCTTCTCAGCGGCCTTCCAGAACGTTGATAATCCTTAAAACAAAGCCCTGCAGAGTAGTGAGACTTATCAACCAGGGCCAAGCTGGAACTCCATCTTGGTAATTTCAGTCACACTGGGTGTGTGACCCACTTGAACACCTCAAAGGTGTTCAAAGTTTTTGCCCAAAGAGGGCAAAAAGCTCTCAAATTTTTACTTGACCCCCTAAAACCTGTTAATGGCAATTAGAGGGAGGAAGTGGGGGGAAAGGGAGGGAGAAAAGGAGAGGAAGAGAGAGGAAAGGAAGGGTGGGCCTCCCATGGGGCCACAGTCCCCAGGAAGCCAGAGAGAGGCCCAGCTCCCAGGCTGCATTAACTCCAACGGAAAACAAACGGTTCCTCCCCGGCTCAAGTGTTTTACTTTTCTTAGGAAAAGCTTTTCAATTCTCCTGCGGGCAGTAACAAGTTGATTTTAAAAAGTTTTCTTTGTGGAAATGAGAATCCCTCAGCACCGCCACACCCTGCCCTGAGAGTCTTTGCAGCTCTTTATGTTGAGTTCACTTTTACACTTTTTGGTACTATGATGATGACAAGGCTTTCTCTCACTCCTTCAATTTTAAAGTCACTTTATTCATGATAAACCATCCCATCAAAATATCTAAATTTTTCCCAAGGGAAGAAAAATGTTGAGCAAAATGGAGGAATCCCTTCAATTCCACGTCTCCCCACGGTGTCAGCGGCCACCAAGATCCAGCCCAGTGTGGATCCAGCTTCCGTGCCCTACTCAGCCCAGCAGACATCACCGAATCAAATAATTTGCTGGGGGCAATCCAGGCTTCCACCTGAAGTCCCTGGAACAGTGCCCACAGCCTCTGGCTGCCCAAGGCTTCTCAAAAAGAAATGCCTCCCAGGGGTAACTTTTTGTTCCCTTCTGTGTGAATGAAACTCACCAGTCCAGGAAACTGTGTGCCCACATTTGGTAAGTCATTCTTCCCTTGAAGGGATCGGAACAGGGAGCCAGAGAAAAGGGCCCCTTCTGTCCTAAAGCCTGATGATTATGTGGCTCCCAGGCCACCTGGCTCCCCGTAGCCTTGTGCCTTTGTACAGCTGGTGTTGACATCAGGTTAACTACACAGTCCTGTGTTTACACACAGATCTCCTGAAAGGCGAGCATTGAGTTAGCTCGTGGAGGCAGGTTGCAAAACTCATTTCATTTACTTGCCCTTCCATTGAAAATGGACTTTGCCCACATGGAGTGGTGGGCGACTCATGCATTCCCAGGAGACAGTCACATAGCATCATCCCTACTCTGTCAACAGTGAAATGGACACAAGGTGAAAGCTCCTGGTTCACGGCCACATACCGGCATCAGTTGTCAGGGCCAACGGGTATGCCTGGGCTAGGCTAACATTCCTCTGCTCCCAGCCTGGGCGGCTCTGGGGTATCATACAAGCTTGACAGGGAAAAAACATCAATGCACATTTGAAAAATTCAGCACTGCTTGAGTGCTGACACCTGAGCTCCCCAAAGGCTCCAGCTCTGTATGAGAAGCAGCGAGGACCAGCCCTTCAGGGTAATGTGTAAGCAGGGCTTCCGGGGAGGGGGTGGGCACTGATGTTTTCTTGGCTTCTGTGTCCCTGTGTCTAGACCTGTGCCTGGTTCAGGCCAGTGGGGACTCAAAAAATATGGGGTGAATGACGCGTGGATTTTGACTGCATTCTGTTAGCTTTAGGGCTGACCACTGGGCCTTGCCAGCTGGTGCCTTTGTGAGCCTTGCATCCCCCTCACCCACCCCTCAGCGGGAAAATCGGCTTCTAAACTGAGCATCTCTGAAGATATCACAGATCAAATCTAGAACAGCCTCTGTGCTACAGATGAGGAAATACAAATGGATAGAGGTCAGCTGAATTGTTCATGCTTTCCTCACTGGACGAAATCTCGGATCCCGATTGACACCCTACACTGGCTCTGACTGGATGAAATCTCAGATCCTGATTGACACCCTACACCGGCTGTGACTGGACGAAATCTCGGATCCCGATTGACACCCTACACCAGCTGTGACTGGATGAAATCTCAGATCCTGATTGACACCCTACACTGGCTGTGACTGGATGAAATCTCGGATCCCGATTGACACCCTACACCAGCTGTGACTGGACGAAATCTCGGATCCCGATTGACACCCTACACCAGCTGTGACTGGATGAAATCTCGGATCCCAACTTGACACCCTACACTGGCTGTGACTGGATGAAATCTCGGATCCCGATTGACACCCTACACCAGCTGGTGACTGGACGAAATCTCAGATCCCGACTTGACACCCTACACTGGCTGTGACTGGATGAAATCTCGGATCCCGATTGACACCCTACACGGCTGTGACTGGACAAAATCTCAGATCCCGACTTGACACCCTACACTGGCCGTGACTGGACGAAATCTCGGATCCTGACACCCTACACCAGCTGTGACTGGATGAAATCTCGGATCCTGACACCCTACACTGGTTGTGACTGGATGAAATCTTGGATCCTGATTGACACCCTACACCAGCTGTTAATTGACAAAATCACACATTCTGACACCCTACACCAGCTGTGACTGGATGAAATCTCGGATCCCGATTGACACCCTACACTGGCTGTGACTGGATGAAATCTTGGATCCCGATTGACACCCTACACCAGCTGTGACTGGACGAAATCTCGGATCCTGACACCCTACACCGGCTGTGACTGGATGAAATCTCGGATCCCGATTGACACCCTACACCGGCTGTGACTGGATGAAATCTCGGATCCCAACTTGACACCCTACACTGGCTGTGACTGGACGAAATCTCAGATCCCGACTTGACACCCTACACTGGCTGTGACTGGATGAAATCTTGGATTCCAGACTTGACACCCTATACTGGCCGTGACTGGACGAAATCTCGGATCCTGACACCCTACACCAGCTGTGACTGGATGAAATCTTGGATCCCGATTGACACCCTACACCAGCTGTGACTGGACGAAATCTCGGATCCTGACACCCTACACCAGCTGTGACTGGATGAAATCTCGGATCCTGACACCCTACACAAGCTGTGACTGGATGAAATCTCGGATCCCGATTGACACCCTACACCAGCTGTGACTGAATGAAATCTCAGATCCCGACTTGACACCCTACACCAGCTGTGACTGGATGAAATCTCGGATCCTGACACCCTACACTGGTTGTGACTGGATGAAATCTTGGATCCCGATTGACACCCTACACCAGCTGTGACTGGACGAAATCTCGGATCCTGACACCCTACACTGGCTCTTCTAACACAGCTTTGCCTCAGGGTTAGGCTCTCACTGTAGCCTTGCACTGAGCAGTTATGGAGAGCAATGGTCCCCAACCTTTTTGGCATCAGGGGCTGGTTTCCTGGAAACCAATTTTTCCATGGATGAGGGGAGGGAGGGCTCTGACAGGAGGTGGAGCTGGGCGGTGATGCTGGATGGCCGAGGTGGACGGCAGATGAAACGCAGATGAAGCTTCACTTGCTCGCCCACCACTCACCTTGTGCTGGGCGACCCAGGACCTGACAGGCCACTGACCAGTACCACCAGTCTGTGGCTCAGGGATTGGGAACCACAGATACGGAAGATTTAGAAACTATAGAGAAAGCCCTGACCTCACCGGGCACCCTCAGCCCTCGTAAACTGAGCTGCTTCCTGGCTTCCTCGTTTAAAGGGCAGTCGTTGTGCTAAGCCAGGCTTGGCAAAATGAGTCTCAGGCAGCTTTCTTAATTAAAGGGCATTTGTTTCCGAAAGAATCCTGGCAATTTTATGAATGAGAATCATAACAGCACTCCTCATTCCACACACTGGGAAGGACGTGTCTCTATCTTTTCATTCAGGCAACTTAGGTTAGTTGTGGAAAAATAAAAGGTTATGTGATTACCTGTAAGGAAATAGAGCAGCAAAACTCACAGGGACAGAATTCGGGCAAAGCCTTGGACATTTCTTAAGTGCAAAGGGGTAGGTCTTTGCTGGGTATTTTACAAAAGGACTGGAAAATATATGCTCTGTTAAGGAGGTGTATCTAGAACCCTTCCATCAACTTTAATCCTCATAGCTTAGAAACCCTGTGATTCAAATAAACCCCGAACGCCTCCCATCCCCCCCAATCCTGCACTGTATTTTCTTCCCAGCTTTGGAAAAGACATATGCTCAAGTGCACGGGTCCAGGGTGGTCGGAGCTTTGCACAGACTCTTCTGCTGAGGGTTAGTATTTGGAAGTCTCTACTTGCAGAGGCTGGGCCTGAGGTTCTCCTGAACCAGGTGCTGTGCCATACAGGATAACCCAGTCCTGCCACATTCTTCCACAGAGTCAGAAGTTCACGGAGGTCTCAGGCTTGCTGAGGTTCAAGCAGAAAACTCTCTCCAAGGCTGCTGAGAATGAACTCCCGACTGGCGGTCTGTTTGCCGGCAGCAAGCAGAGCTCTGACAAATGAGGCTGGCCCTGTGTTGGCTGCCTTCTCCGGAGCCTCCAAATCTAGATGACCATGGCCAGGGGCGACTTGAGGATTCCTCCGTAGGGGTGTTTAGGATAGCAACATAGCTGGACATGGGAAGATGCACTTCTCCGCACCTTATATAAGCTTGAGAACACACTAACTGATCATATGAAGAATTGGAGATGGTGCCCCTACCCCTGATGGGGGACAAAGCAGGTCCCAAAGGCCACCTCTTAGAACAGTCACTGACGCATAAAAGCCGAGATACAATTTCTGCGTAAGAACCTGAGCAGCAGACTCCTTAACAATTCTGAGAAATGCACGTTCTTTGGCAACTAAGAGGAATCTGCTTCAGGTATTTAATCAAGACTGAAAAATATATTCTAATGGGAAAGGCACACGGCGTCACCTCTTACCTCCCTGAATATATAATGTGTAGAAAGCTCAAATGACATGTTTATGTCTTGGTAGGTGCCAAGCCAGTGGATGGGCAGCATGAAATGTTTCTACCAAGAGTCATTACTGAAGTTTCCCACAGGGCTGAATCCAATTAATTAGGCCCAGCCAAACCTGCCAGCCACACCCGGGGCCCGGTGGAATGACCCTTGTAGGACTTAGAAACACCCCTTCCACAAACACTCATTTATCATGACCTGTATTCAGTGAATCACTGGGCTGCAGATACCACCCCACAGAACTTTCTCAAAACACAGCGCTGCCTAGACCAAAAGCCAGAGACCTCTGTTCCTTTTTCATTTTAAAACGTTGCTCTTCAAACCACCTTACAAATATTAATTTATATCTTACTTTGAGCCACCGTTTGCTCACACCAATAATAATGCAGTTTATTTTTCTTCAGGCTCAAATCAAAGAACTGGATTGTTTCTACCAGCCCCGTTTGTTTTTCCTGAAATAGACGTAGGCCTTATTTTCTCCCCAAAGCCTGGAGAACCCTCCCAGAATCAGAAACTCCTCTGAGCCCACAGCTTTGTTCCCTCCTTGGAGGGCTCTGGAAGGTTATTAAAGAGCGAACGCACATCTTTGGGTACCAAGGTGACCTTTGGACCCAGAGTTTCATTCAACTCACATTTATTTACTGAGTGCAGATGAATGGTGAGCATTGTTCAACATGCTGGGTCACAATATAAATGCTTCCAGCTTTCCTGAGGTTTACCTTCCAGTGGGGGGTGGTTGGGGTGGGGGGGG
>CAUYTI010009872.1:0-16121 GCA_963575145.1 Galago senegalensis
TGGTCCCAGCTACTTGGGAGGCGGAGGCAAGAGACTTGCTTGAGCCCAGGAGTTGGAGGTTGCTGTGAGCTGTAATGCCACGGCACTCTACCCAGGGGGACAGCTTGAGGCTCTGTCTCAAAAAAAAAAAAAAAAAAAAATAGTTTTTCAGAAACAGTCACAAGATGTTGGAGTTAGAAGTCCGGCTGTATCTCCAGCTAGAACTGTAGCCTCTGAGATGTTCTGATCTAGTTCTGTTCACACAGCCCCAAACGGAGCCTTAGAAAAGTTAGTGCTGGTACAAAGATTCAAATAAAGGCAAGACGTGGTATGCAAGAAAGAGCAAGGAATGAAAAGAGCCAGCGAAGCATGAAGTTAAGTCTAAACCATTAAAGACAGTGGAGTTGTGGGGCTTCAAATATCAAGAAAAGATTTGTCCAGTAAAAGAGGTACGATATAAAAGAAAACTGTAACATCCATCTGGAACTAAAATTTAAATAGAACCTGATTTGGAAGTAGGTAGCTGGTATGAGGACCAAAAAAATAAATAAATAAAAGTATGCATTGTAGTATAAAGTTATACATCTGGCAAAAAAAAATAATAATAATAAAAGTATGCATTGCTCTGTAGTAAGAAAGCAGGGTAAGGCTCAGCACCTGTAGTTCAGTGGTTAGGGCGCTGGCCATATACAACAGGACTGGAGGGTTCGAACCTGGCCTGAGTTTGCTAAACAACAATTAACAACTAAAAAAAAAAAAAAATAGCCAGTTGTTGTGGTGGGTGCCTGTAGTCCCAACTACTTGGGAGGCTGAGGCAAGGGAATCGCTTAAGTCCAAGAGTTGGAGGTTGCTGTGAGTTGCAATGCCACAGCACTCTACCAAGGGCAGCATAGTGAGAAAAGAAAGAGAGAGAGAAGGAAGGAAGGAAGGAAGGAAGGAAGGAAGGACGGACAGACGGACGTGAGGGAGAAAGGAAGGAAGGAAAGAAGGGAGGGAGGAAGGGAGGAAAAAAGAAAAGGAAAGAAAGAAAGAAGGAAGGAGGGGTGGGCTGTATATAATAACTGAAGCATTATTTAGTAGGAAAATATGTTAGCACATTAGTTTTTAAAAAATCAAAGGCAATGAACAGACATGGAGAAAATATAAATGCACAGCTAAGTGAAACAAGCTAGTCTGAAAAGGCTTCACACTGTGTGATTCCAACTGCAGAACATTCTGGAAAAGGCAAAGCTATGAAGACAGTGAAAACATCAGTGTTTGCCAGAAAATGGGATGAAGGATGAACAAGCAGAGAACAGAGAATTTGGGGGGCAGCGAAGCTATTCTGTATGATACTGTAAGACTGGAAACAACATTATACACTTGTCAGAACCCACAGAATAAGCAATGTGAAGACTGAACACTAATGTAAGCTATGGATTTTAGTCAATAACAATGTATCAATATCAGTTCAATAGTTGTAACAAATGTGTAGCACACCAATGAAAAATGCTAATAATATGGGAAACTTAGGTGGAATATATGCCAATTGTAATTTCTGCTCAGTTTTTCTGTAAACCTGAAACTGCTAGAAAAACTAGCCAGGCGTGGTAGTATTCACCTGTAGTCCCAGCCACTTGGGAGGCTGAGGCAAGAGGATCACTTGAGTCCAGGAATTTGAGGTTGTGTGAGCTGTGACGCCACGGCACTTTACACAGGGCACAGAGTGAGACTATCTAAAAAGGAAAAGAAGAGAACAAGTAAGGATTTTTAAAATTCAGAGTAAACACTAGTAAAATAGAAGTAGGATATTTTCAACTGCCTTGTCACAAAAATGGGGGAAAAAAATCAAAAAGAATGAAAATATCTGGGTCTAACCCGTGAAATTTGGGGATGGAGAAGCAGGGGGGAAGAGCTGACCTCCCAATGTGTGCAGTTCTGAAATGGGGAAACCAAGGCTCAGAATGGCTCTGTGATATCACCCGCCCGGGTTGGATGATACAGAACCTAATCTGATCCATTCTAGGACCCCATAGGCCTATAATTCCCAAAATTGCCTTGAAAAACGTGTTCACTTGTTTCTGTGTGTGGTTAACTCATTTATCTAGAATGTCAGACGCACCGAGTGGTCTGGTTAATTTCATATTCTGTTTAAGTGAGGGTTGCCATGGATACCATACCTAGCCATCCAGTTTTCTCAGATTGAGAATGCACGCAATAAAACTGGTTTAATGAGAAAACTAGGCTGAATGTCATTTAGATTTATTTGATGATAAGTCCTTTGTCATGGGGAAGGCACTCCAGGACCCCACAGGGCTCCAGGTGTCATTCCAAACGTCACTTCTCCTTGGTCAGAACTGCAGAGACAGCGGGTGGGGACAGGGAGAGGTGGGGGGCTCCTCACTGACCGTAAGGTGAGACCCTGGAAGTGACCCTTTTGCATGATTCCCAGATAGTCATCCGTGTGCCCGTCATTTGTCTCTGTCTCCAAAAAGGGACATAGAGAATGTTTGCATGGCAACGTAAGACGAATGAAAAACCTTTCATCAGGGTCATCTAATAGTTGGATCCTGCATGATGGGCGACCACGTCATTCAGTTTGAATCCTTTCCTGTAGACTTGAATCATTTCTTAGCTAACAGAGAGTTCAGGACGTCAGACCTTCAGGCAGGGCCAGTGGTTAAAGCGCACTCTGGAGGGAGCAAAACCACTGTTATCCTCACAGCTCTGTCTCCTCCTGGCTGTGGCAACTTGGCTAGTGCCCAGTTAGTGGGTGCAGAATAATAATGGCTCCTTCCTCGGGTAGTTGTGAGGAGTTGATAAGACGATGCAGATAATGAGCTTGGCATGCCACAGGGGAAAGAAATATCGGTGATTATCAGTATTCTGTTAGTCCAAGGCACAGGCCCCAGGTGAGACCCTACCTATATTGGGACCTAAGCAAGGCTGGATTAACAGCCACCTCCCCTCCAAGTCCAGCTGAGCTGGCACAGTCTAAACACGTTCATTTTCTCTCTTTTATTTGGAGTTGCTGCTGTTTCAGAGCGTCAGAGGCAACGGTCCCAGGGGACATGACCATCTGTCTACCCCACTGGGAGATCTCCCTCCCGGAGGCTGCCGCTTGTGATGTGGAAACGCATCAGCCAAGAGCTGCCTTTGCTTCAGTCCTGGGCAGCGGGTGCTGCTGACACATGTCAGGTGGCAGCTCAGTGACTCCCGGCTCCCCTCTGCCCAGCACGCTCCTCCGCCAGAGAGGCCTGTGCTCCTTGACACCCCGGGTTTCTGTGCTTCCAGACCTGCTACTTGCTTCCAGGCCTCATGGGCAGTGCCTGCCCCTGTGTCAGTCCCACTCTGATGAGCAGGCCATCCGGTCAGTGCCCTCGGGGACAGCACAGTACTGCAAGTTACTGGAAGACATGGCCTCAGCACAGCAGCCTCCCCCCACCCCACCCGGCCCACCCCCACTGAGCCATGTCACCTATCATCTGGAAGCAGGGGTCTGGACATCTTCTGCCACGGGGCTTTATTTGTTGGAGCCCATTTGTTTTTCAGAGGCAATCTGGTTGTAATCTCAGCAGCAGACTCTGGGTTTGGCTACTTTAGCCATCGCTCCTCATTTTTCCATTTTCCCCAGTTGCTGTTTCGCAGACTGTCTTTTTCTGTTTGGGTTGTTCCTTGTAAAATATACACCCCAACAAGCAATTACACACACGTTCACACCTGCATAGAGACAGACACACACGGCATGGATACAGGGTAAGAATCTTAGTGAGCAGCATACCCGGACCGCATCGCAGTGACATTCTGCTCTGAGTGACATTCTGCTCTGACAGCCGTCACTGATCCCCCTTCCAGTTCTCCTTCCAGTGTGGATTCTGTTCTACGTTCTTAAGGTTCCTGATTCGAGCCTGTGTTGGCTTCTTGCTTTCAAGTCTCTGTATTCCTCCTTTTTACTAAAAGCAAGAGAAGAAAAAAATATCTGAGAATACAACATGTTACTCATCCACGGAATGCTAGGTACAACTCAAATTTTAAAACGAAGTTGGGAAAAATACAAGGAGCCATCTCAGGAGGGACACCCTGGAGGTGGGAGTGGCGTAACAAGTCTCCCTCTGGCTGGGTTTCTGGGACTAACTCGGGTGGACTAGAGCTGCTCCCCTTCATTCATATGGAGCTCAGACTTGCAGAGCTCAGTACGGAAACTCTCTGTTACCTTTTTGTTTTCAGTGCTACATCTGAATGGCTCCTTGTTTGGGCCCAGACTTTTTTTCCCACCTCCATTAACTCAGCTCCACGGGGGAATCAGCACTTAATAAAACAACAGACCGGCTGATGGGTAGCTCTTCTCGGCTTTGTTTTTCTAAAATGTACCCCTGACCATAGCCAAGCTACCCAGGGGCTCCCTCAGGAGAAATTATAACAACTTAGGCAGCAGGATAGAGGATCAGGCAGGAAGCCGAAAAGAAACTGAATCAACCCCAAACTGAATGAACCCCGGGCCTCTCTTCTTTTCCTTTTAGGTGATTTTCCTGAAGGTGGAGGAGAATTCTAGGGGTCTGTGCTGGGCCACTCAGGGGCTCGGCTAAGCTGGGAAGCAGTGACAAACCCAGGGTCCCTGAGGGAGATGGGGCGAGTCCTCAGGAGTGGGTCGGTGTATTTGACCTCCAGGGCTGAACTCTAGCACAGTCCAGAAAAATTAAAGGTTAAAGATTTCCACAGCCGGCCTGGATTTTGGCTCTCTTTCCTTCCGTCCAGGACTCCATTTGGCCCACTTGCCTCCTGACTTGGCCATTTGAAGAAAGGACACCCCACCCCCTGTGATCCTCCTGTCCAGAGTACTTAGCTCCTCAACTTTTCCGTTCTTCTGCCACAACATCAATGTCCCCTCACTGAGAGGCAGACACAGTACTGGTGAAGGGCACTGGCTTGGTGTGACTAGACCTGGGTTCGAATTCTGCCTCTGCCACTTAATAGCTGTATGTCCCCTACCTGTCAGCCTCCAAAGAGTGGGTTGATAAAGGGCCAAATTCTGTATGGGCATCATTAGAAGGCAATAATAGTAGGGTGGAAAGAGCAATAAGATAAGAGGAGGTAATAAACGGAAAGCACCCGGTAGCTTGCCTGCAGAGACCACGCGTTTGCCAGCTGGGTTAGGTGACATGGTTGGTAAACGTGGACAAAAACGGATTTTAAAAAGTCCTCATGACGTGTTTGGAGGACACTAATAACAGTACCCCAAAGTTGGAAACAACCAGGTTGACCGATTTTCCTGCATGACTAAGTACCACAATTCTAGCACATGTAGGTTTTTAATCAGACCCTTACACCAATGCACCAATTATAATAACAACGACATCTGACATTATGTGGTGATACTGTATGCTAGACATTCTCCTAAATGCTTTTCATGTATTAATTACTACCATCCTCCCAGAACCCTATGAGTTAGGTCCTACTTTTATCTTTTTGTAGAGAGGAAAGAGGCCTGAGGAGGTTGGTGACATGTTAATGGACATAGAGCAAAGAAATTGCAAAGTCAGGATTTGACCCCTGTAAGAAATGTTGCAATGAGTCCTGTTCTAATTCAGCCTCTACTGCCCCCACGTAATTGATGTGATATCATTATTTTTGTTTCATAAAATGCTCTTTTTTTATATAACTAATGGCATCGTTTTCTTTCCTTATGTATAAGTTCAACTGATTTCTCTTCTTCATTTTTTTTTTAAATAAGCATTACTTTTCCACACTTTTGTCCTAGCAATGACAGAGCCCACAAAACACACTCACAGTGGAATGAATGACCAGTGTAGCTTTTGGATTCTGGCACCCTTGTGATGAGGTCTGATGAAATATCTCCCCAGGTATGTTTTGTCACTTTTGAGTAAAGTACTCCACTTGACTAAGGCTTTTATTATCTCACCCAAAGATAGTGGTGAGAATAAACCCCTCCCCCAGGCTCTCTGACAATACCCAACAAGGAAACGCACAAGCAGGCTCTATAAACATCAGCAGAATGATGGATTCTGAACATAAAAACCCATAGGTGGAAGAAACAGCCAGTTCTATGATGTGACCTGTTTATGAAGTCCATTGATTGACTGAAGGAGCAACTTTGATATTTTAAATATCTTATATCCCTCCCCCCTAAAGAGCCACAAAACCATAGGAAAAAGGCTAGAGCCTCATGGAACTGACAGATTGATTATTTTAAATGGAACTAAACAATTGATTTAATGAAGCAATTAGCTTAAGCTGCTATTTTCATTTAATAGAGCAGGTTCTTGACCGAGGTGGTCAGTTACATGAGGACATGTGATCCAAAAGGTACTGTTTTGTGCCTGATTCAATTATTATTATTATTTTTTGTCTGTTTTGAGACAGAGCCTCACTTTCCTGACTGCTTGGTAGAGAGCTGTGGCGTCATAGCTCACAGCAACCTAAACTCTTGGGGTTAAGCAATCCTCTTGCCTCAGCCTCCCAAGTAGGTGGGACTACAGGCACCTGCCGCAATGCCCAGCTATGTTTTAGAGACGGGGTCTCACTCTAGCTCAGGTTCCTTAAGAAATCAGGAGCTCAAGAGATCCACCAAGCTTGGCTTCCCAGAGTGCTGAGATTACAGGCATTAGCCACCACACAGGGCTGATTCAATTATTTTTTTTAATTTCTGTTTTATCAGTTCTGATGGCCTTCCCATCTGAACTCACTTGTGAGTCTCAGGGGAAGAACTGGTAACAAAGACAACATACCTCTTTTCTATACAATGATAACAGCCATGTGTTAAGCATTTACTATACACCATAGGTCCATCATTAAAGCGATATTTCAGCGTGGCAGTCAAGGATGGGGTCTCTGCAGCCAGTCCCACCACAGGGTGCCTATGAGCAAGCGATGTGGGTCCCTTTGTGCTCACTTCCCTCATGTGTAAACCGTGATACCTGGATCATAGGGTTACTAGGATTAAATACATTCATACAAGTAAAGGTTTAAAAAGAGTGCCTGAAACCTCATATGGTTCAGCTATTGTTATTTATGTTCCTAAGTATCATCTAAGTTTTGTATTCTTATCCCCGTATTACAGTAAAGGAAATCCACTTGAAAAAGGTAACTGGTGTGACCAAGTTCTCACATGCAGAGGGAGCAGCTGCGTTTCCTTCTCCAGATGCTAACGTGGGACTGTGTGCCCTGTAAAAAGAATAAAGCCAGTCCTTTTTTTTTTTCTCTATCTGACATCCTAAAGTGATTAAGATTCCAGATAGTTGGTACTTGATTGGACTTTTATTTCCCCAGATGGTGAATAAATCATTCATGAATACATTTGATGAGAGAATGTGTGGAGCCATAAATTAAAATACTGAAAAAAGAATAAAAACTATGGACGATTATATTCATGGTATCCTAATATCCATTCTTGAGGCATTTATAGGACCCACAGGTGTCAACATAGCAGACTCTCCTGTCTCACATTCGACTGTCTCCCCACCCACCAGCTGATCTGTTTCTTACAATAGTTTTTCTTCTCCATTTGGGGCTGAATTCAGCTGGCCTTTATCCCCTGACTCCCCAGTCCCTTCAGTTGCATTAAGTACGGCCTTGTCTCCATTTCAGATGGGTCATTTAAGCTCCTTACTCAGCTGCTGACAGAGTTCAATTTTCTGTTTGGATTTTCTGTGCAATTTTCTCCAGTGCCATCATCACGGGGGTCTTTAGAATCTTCACCATTGTCATAACTCCTTTTCATTTTCCATCTGTCTCTTCAAAACAAAAAATCAAAGCAAACAAAATAAGCGCAGGTTACATGTCCTTATGGGAAGCAGGGAAGTCACATAAGATCAAAATCTCATTGATATCAAAACTGAGAATCCTGTTCAAAAGGAAATTGGCAAGCATTTCTGTGAAGTGTCCCTTTTTGCAAAAATCAAAGAGGAACAAGTCAGTGGCCATGAATGGCTCTGTTCTTATGAATTCCAGACACCTTAATACTTAGGTGACATAGAATATCATTAAGAATAACAGGATGTTTCTAGCTTAGGCAGGAAATCATTTTCAAAAAATGTCAGAGCTCATTGTACTAAAAAGAAAATCATAATTGCAAAATAGTAATGGTGGATTCCAGTATGGGGTTTGGAGGTGAATAAACATAGCTTAGAGACTATAGGGCCTTCCTGTTTTGAATTTAGGAGAAGGCAAGACTTTGCAAATATTTTTAGATATAATGTTTATGGAAGGCAAAGTATACGAACCCAGAATGTGGGATCAAACAGCTAAAATGTTGGTTTGTGCATTCTGAGTAATTTAAAATATTGGACAGGGTACAGAGCTACTGGAGTTTCCCCTTTGGTTCTTGCCTAAAAAGGGCAATAGTGAGAAAATGACTTTAGCCAAAATATTCGACAAGCATTTATTAAAAGTCTGTGGTCCAAATAACATTCTTCAGAAAGTACTTACATTAGACTCAAAGGAAGCAGAAGATGAAATACACACTCCTGACAATTTAGTAAGGGAGAGGAGCATAATAAAATTGCAAGCATGAAATAATCAGAAAATAATTACCAAATAGTACATAAATCAATGGCACATTCTTCCCCCCAGATGACCATGCAGCTCCCCCCAAACGTCACCCTCACTACTCTAGATATAAACTGCACCACTCCCCCCACACAAGCCCTATCTCTTTCTTTTCTATTTTAAGTTCCCCATCACCTTTCTGCTTGTAATATAATTTTATTTTTTAACTCTCTTACAACCCTCCCACCTCTGAACCAAGCCGTCCTAAAATCATACTGCATTTTGTTCACTACCGATTCCCTGGCAGTTAGTGAAACATCTGTCACAGAGTAAGTATTTAAAAAAAAAAAAAAAAGCTTAGTTTAATGGAATTAAGCCTACTACTATTTAATTGTATATGTGGGACTACATATTAGTGCTATAAAAATTCAAAATAAGTAACCTTTGGCAATGTTAATGAGGAAACGTTTCTTGGAAGAAGGGCCATGTGTGCTTTTCAAGCCAAAACAAATTGATGTGATCAAATGTGGTGATTACCACATAGGCTTGGGTGCTAGACCAAACTCTGCCTTTATTTAGCTATGTGAGCTAAAACAAAACACTTAATCCTGTTTTTTGTGGATCTCTGACTTTTTTTTTTTTAATGTCTACATGGGTTAAAATTTTAAAAAGAAAACTTCCAATAGAATTATTGCCTTCTTTTCTTAGCTTCTGTCGACAGAACTGAAGCCTCAAATATTCTTGATGATACTTTGGACAAGGATCATCTTTGTGGATGTGGTTCGAGCCTGGCCAGCCTTAGGCAAACCTGTGAAGGAATGTTTCCTCCCATGTGCATTTGCTGGGGCCCCACTTCTGCCATCTCCAGGCTCTGATGGTGCCCTCTAGCTGTTTGAAAAGCTCCCTGGGGCACCGGGCCAGGCCTGCCTGCTCCTGAAGTAACCTGTACTCAGAAACTCTGTCTTCCTGTCCTTTGCTCTCCAAGCAAAAATCCTGCCTCCTCAGTCTCCTGCCAGTTAGGACTGGATCCTGATGAGCTAATTCCCTCAGGGGTACGAATGACAGATCCTTGGCTGGGCTAACTTTCTGTTTTCCTCACCACCAAAGTAAGGCCTGGTGCTAAAGGAGGAATTGCAAGGCAAGGGAACTTCCAAATATCCAGTGCCTAGAATCTGCCTGAACTTTTAATATAGTAAATCATTTCATCCACAACCAGGTAGATGATATTACTCTCTAAGGAAATGAAGTTCATGAGAGGTGAAGGATAGACAGGCTCCTAGATTTTCTGTATTATCACATCATCAGCAAACTAAATAAATGAGCCCAGAAATAGAATTCCGGACACCAGTGCAGAGTCAGGGGTAGGATTTCAGGGTGTGAGGAAAGGAATTCTTTGTGGCATCTTGCTTCCACCATATAAACTCTGGCTGGGACCTTGAGTGAGTGAGGCCTCTGAGCTTGACTAAGCAACATAACTCCTCTTACAGCTTCCATTTTCTTGTCTGAAAAATGAGAAACAGCAATAGTGTCTGTGTTGATGATTTCTTGCTTATAACAAGACACACTAAAACTTAGTTGCTTAAATCAGCAATAGTCATCTCTATAGTTCAGAAATTTGGGCGTGGATTAGGTTGAGGAGCTCTCACTCAGGGTGTCCCATGTAGTTGTAGGCAGATGTCAGCTGGGGTGTGTGTTCATCTGAAAGTCTGATTGGGGCTGGTTAGAGGTCCCATGAAGTTGTAGGCAGATGTCAGCTGGGGTCTGTGTTCATCTGAAAGTCTGACTGGGGCTGGAGGACACACTTCCAAGGCTCACTCACCTGGCTGGCAAGTCGGTTCCTCTCCTTGTGGGCCCTCCACAGTGCTGCTTGCGTGTCTTCACAAAACAGCAGCTGGCCTCACTCAGAGCAAGCAACACACAAGACCAGGATGGAAGCTGCAGTGATTTTATGCCAACCATGAGAAGTCACATACCTCTGTGACAGACATTGGTCGCACCAGGCAGCCTTAACTCAATGTGGGAGAGGCCACACAAGAGCCCTCTTAGAGATTTCTCCAACAGTGTTTAGGGTTTTGTGCATGTATAGGATTAAATGAAACAACTCACGGCAAGCTTGATACGTAGTAAACACTGACTAAAAGTAACTGTTACTACAAATGACCTAAGGGGCTAAATGCCTTGCTAAGGCAGGTACTGACTCTAAAGTCTGCCCAAGTTTGATTTTATTGGATTTTAATAAGAATCTACCTTATGAAATGCTTGAGTTCACATCGAACCCAGCAATAAAAAGCCAGAAAGCCACAGAGCTGAGGCAAAAGGGCAGTAACAACAAACACCAGTGCAATGAACTAATGTAGCAAACAGCTTCCGGGTGCTGGTCTTATGAGTACTAATAGCAACTGGTTGGCCCTGGCAGACTCAAAAGCTCACCCAGCCTGGGAAGCACCTGTGAACCTTGTCACTACCTTGGAGCTCCTCTTAAACAGTGACAGCAGCAGCAGCAAGTTGATGTCCACATATATCCTTATCTCTGTGTATTAGCACTTAAATGGTGCCCTGCAATGTTGCTCCAATACACACACTGGGCAACACTACTACAAAAGAGTGATAACAAGCGGGTCTCAACATAAAAAAAAAAGACTATGGTCAAATGAATTTGAAAAGCTGCCTACTAAATCCTTTTCTGAAGACTCAAAGTACAAGTTTTGCATGATATTAAAGACTATAGGAAGTTCTGTGATTAAAAGATAACAGTAGGGCAGTGCCTGTGGCTCAGTGAGTAGGGTGCCAGCCCCATATACACAGAGGGTGGTGGGTTCAAACCCAGTCCCAGCCAAACTGCAACAAAAAAATAGCCAGGTGTTGTGGTGGGCACCTATAGTCCCATCTACTCGGGAGGCTGAGGCAAGAGAATTGCCTAAGCCCAAGAGCTGGAGGTTGCTGTGAGCTGTGATGCCACAGCACACTACTGAGGGGGACAAAATTAGACTCTGTCTCTTGAAAAAAAAAAAAAAAGATAACAGTGACCCAGCTCAGTGGCTCACACCTGTAACCCTAGTGCTCCGGGAGGCCGAGGTGCTTGAGCTCAGGAATTCCAGACCAGTCTCTACTAAAACTAGTAGTGCCCCCATCTCTACTAAAACTAGAAAAATTAGCCAGGGGTTGTGGCAGGTACCTATAGTCCCAGTTACTTAAGAGGCTGAGGTAAGAGAATTGCTTGAGCCCAAGAATTTGAGGCTGCTGTGAGCTATGATGTCATGGCTCAACCCAGGGTGATAGAATGAAACTCTGTCTCAAAAAATAAAAAAATAAAACTAGAAAAACAATTGTTTACTTGGATTTGACCCAGGCATTTCTAGCACACTGTCTCCCCCTTCCCCACCCCACCCACCACACTGCAGGTATAAACCTATCAGAAAGGTGCTAGTGATAAATGAAGAACCAGGCTTTTATGGGGTTAAATCCAGCTTGGCTTGTGTACTAGAGGCATGACCACAGGCAAATCACTTCCCCTTTTTGACCTTCAATTTCCCTGTCAGTACAATGTGGACAATCCACACTTAACTGGGCTGTTGAGAGAATTAAATAATGAAGATACCTAGTCTGGTGTTTGGGTCACAGTGAGTGTGGACTTACAACTTGACCCTTTAGGTTCCAGTCCTTGCTCCATCAGTAAGGAGCTACTTGACCTTGACCAAGTTCCATAACCACTTCAAGCCTCAGCTTTCTCATGTGTGAAACAAGAAGAATGAATAACCTTCATTCTCATAATAACGAATAATAATATGTATCTCACAGCTTCAACATGAGGGTAAAATAAAATGAAGTGAGCAAAGCGCTGTGCACATGCTCGGCACAGCCCCAAAGCTCTCCAGTTTGTAGGGTGTCATCATTACTACAGGGGTCCTCAAACTTTTTAAACAGGGGGCCAGTTCACTGTCCCTCAGACCATTGGAAGGCCAGACTGTGGGCCCCAGGACGAGTCGGCTGTTAAGCAGGACAGGCAGCGGCAGCAAAAATAGGCAGGCCGGATAAATGTCCTAGACGGGCTGCATGTGGCCCACAGGTTGTAGTTTGAGGACACCTGGTCTAAGGCCACAGAGCTAGCGAGTGACAAAGTCAGTAAATGAACATTAGCCTGACTCAAGGGTACATCCGTCCTTCCCTCTGTTGAGTCACCAACAAAATCCACTGCAGTACTTTTTTTCCAGAATGGCTTGGGGGCGTGAGTTGCACTAACAGTTGGAAACAAGGGGGTGGCAATAATTCCAGAGAGCTTCCCAGAAGTGGTGGGGTCTCAGGAAGATATTTAAAGACAGGGAGGCAGGTGGCAGGGCAGATGGGGGTGATAAGGTTTATACACTCAGGACAGCCGGGACAATGGCTTAGAAGAGAATCAGTGTCGGGGGCCATAAGACTCCAGCTTTGTCAGAATAAAGCAGCAGGTGAGGGCCACAGAGATCAACCCTCCAGGCACCCAGGGGGAGCCCAGGCAGAAAAAAACCCTTGGCAGGGAGAGGGCTGCCCCATTTGCCTTTTTCCATCAATCAGGCAACAATCAAAGGACTGCTCTTGAAACACGGCCCTGCGCCCCACCACCACCGCCAAAGCAACGACTCTACAGATAATAAATAGTCTAACTTCTGAGACTTTCTCCTCCCTCCTGAAGCCAGCAGGGCTATGATCAACCGTACAGAAATTTAGTTTTATTACTGAGCTCCTATTTCTGCTTTTGCCATCACCGCAGATCAGTTTGGGTTTTGTCTCCCAGCCAAGTGCTTTTCATATTTTCCAGATCACTCAAAAGTCTGTATCCGCTGCCTGGAGCAGGTTTAGGGAACAATCTGAGATTTCTTTCTGAATAAGCAGTTATTTGTACTTTGTTTTGCTTTTCTTGGTTACTGAAGAGAAACAGTGACATAAAGAAAGCACTGGTAACATTTTTGCATGGAGCAGCACAAATGTCAATGGTAGTGACTTTGCAAATAAATAGTTACATTGTCAGGAGCACAAGAGTCTCATTGAGGAAATCTGTGCTGTGACTGCTAACAAAGTTAACACTTTCTGCACAATGTAATCAAGGAAAGACTTGTAAACCTTGCTCCGAGTGACCTCTGCCTGTACCAGCTAAGGATCTCAGGATACCTTTCCGGAGCAGTCTTGGTGTAAGACTATTCCTAATTCTTGGTATAGTTAATGTACGGTATGCGGATCTGAGGGAGAAAGAGTGATGAGGAAGAAAAGAGGACAAAAGAGAGAAGAGAAGGTGGAAGAAACCTGGATGGAGTGAAACTTCATCTGTGGGGAAACAGAAAAATTCTCCTTAATCATTTCTTTGATTACGGGTGAATCCAGTTACTGTTTCAGTCTCTATTTTCGTTGTGGTTGGACTCAAAGCCAAAAGATTTTTTTTTTCTTAATGAATTGTGAAATGTAGTTTTCCACTTCACAATAGTTTTCTTGTAAAGGATGTTATTGTAAAGAAAACAAAATCCTTTTAGCAGAAATATAAATGACTAAATACTTAAGGCTCCCGCCACCCCTTCCTCAGAATCTTGGCAAATAAAGTCGTGAGCAAAGCTTGCTTGGCCCTCCCTTTTGAGGGTTCCCAGATTTAGCAAATAAAAATACAGGATGTTCAATGACAATTAAATTTCAGATAAATTAAAAATAGTTTTTTGGTACAACTACGCTTCAAACATTACACAAAACCCACTAAAAAATTACTTCTTGTTTTTCTGACATGCAAATTCAACTGGGTGTCCTGTTTTTTTGATTTAGACAACACAATTTCTAGTAGATCTTCTTCTTTCTGACCTTGGGTTTTATTTTGCCTCTCGCTGGGATACACTGTTTGGGTCAGCCCTCCTCTCAAATATTCTATTCTCCAAATGACCTCTCTCCTCTCCAGATCAGTAACATTCACACCATATGAATTAATCTGAGGCAGACATTAGAAAAAATTCACCTGCCAGTTCCAGTGGCTCATGCCTGTAATCCTAACATTTGAGGAGGCTGCAGTGAGCAGATAGCTTGAGCTCAAGAGTTCGAGACCAGCCTGAGCAAGAGTAAGATCCTGTCTCTAAAAAAATAGAAAAAAATTAGCTGAGCATTGTGGTGGGCACTTGTACTCTCAGCTACTCGGGAAACTGAGACTGGTGGAATGTTTGAACCTAAGAGTTTGAGGTAGCTGTGAGCTAGGCTGACTCCACAGCACTCTAGCCTGCAGAGACAGAGTGAGACTCTATTTCAAAAAGAAAAAAAAAAAGTCAAGTTCATTTAAGAATCTCCCTAATATCCTTGATGAAGTGGTAAAAATTATTAATTTACTCAAACTTCCACACTTAAGTACATGTCTTCTTAATATTCTGTGTGATGAAGTGGTAAGTATACATAAAGCACTTGTGCTGGATGCTGAAATATGACGACTGCCTTAGGAAAAGCACTTTGGCCATTGTTTGAATTGTGAGCTGACCTGGCCTCTTCTTAAAAGAACACCCTCCCCCCCCCCAAAAAAAAAAGAACACCCAATCAACGGATAAACTGTTGTTACCCAGACATGGATGTTTGGCAGACTTTCTTTAAAATGAAGTGAGTCTGTCACTTTAACCAAAACAACTGACTGTATTTCTTGCCCATGATAGAATTTAAACTTTTAAGAGAACAGTAGAATTATGGAATGCTTATATCCACTGCAGTGAGTCTGACAGCTTCTCGGGATTCAAGACTTTCCAGTGACATAGATTATGACATTAACAAATACAATTTTTTTTTGTATTAAATCAAAATTTACCAACAGTTGGGTGATCTGCATAACTTAGTAAGCCAATTATTTTCCAAATGACACCATGTTACAAAATCATGCTTGGTAAATGATTCGTTCAAGTGGAAGGTGGGCCAAAGAATTTTTAGTTTATCAGAATACAAAAGGTCATTCTTGTGGTATCAGATTCCACACTGTAACTAATCTTTCGTAAACTATAAATTGTCACATTTTGTAGTCCCAGGCACTTGGGAGGCTGAGGCAAGAGAATTGCTTAAGCCCAAGAGTTTGAGGTTTCTGTGAGCTGTGATCCCACAGCACTCTACTAAGGGTGGCATAGTGAGACACTGTCTCAAAAAAAAAAAATTGTCAAATTTTGGTGTAGTATCAAGAAAGACTATCCACAATTATCTTAGCAGCTATTAAAATACTCTCCTATTTTCTGATAGTGTGTCTGTGTGTAAGGCCAGATTTTTTTTCATAACATCCAACCCAAACAATATATAGCAACAGATTGAATGAAGAAGCAGATGTGAGAATATTAAATCAGATTTTGATAAAATTTGTTTAAATGTCAAATAATGCCTAACCTTTTTTGTTTTAAAAAACAGCTATTTCCATCGAAGTACATTATGTTAAATGTAATGGATTTGTTGTTATTTTAAATGACTGAATTAAAAGTCAGAATTAAATAAAAGTTACAATTATTTTACTAATTGACATTTTAATGTCAATTTTAACTTCTAACAAAAAAAAATTTTTTTTTTTTTTTTTTGAGACAGAGCCTCAAGCTGTCCCCCTGGGTAGAGTGCCGTGGCATTACAGCTCACAGCAACCTCCAACTCCTGGGCTCAAGCGAGTCTCCTGCCTCCACCTCCCAAGTAGCTGGGACCAC